>BGNK01000365.1:0-18952 GCA_003297005.1 Symbiodinium sp. clade A Y106 | reverse complement strand
GGTGGGTGGGTGGGTGGGTGGGTGGGGGTGGGGGTGTGGGTGTGGGTGTGGGTGTGGCTGTGGCTGTGGCTGTGGCTGTGGGCAGAATTTCTTCGCAGAGCAGTGCAAAAGTCATTTGCCGTCATTGGAAGACCGCTTCTAAGACAGTACACATATTTAATTGGATCAGCTTCTTGAAGCAGTCATGTAAATTGGGTCTGTCACAAGATGCGAAATCCACAATTACACAACAGACACATCGCCATAAAATTAAAGTCCAAACTGGGATCTGTGAGATGTCATTTTCTCTGCCGTAACATGCTGCTTACAGCCCCACTCACTCTATCAATCTTATATGGGCTTTGTATCTGTATCCCCTTCCAGAAAGTTGTACCGTTGTTATTGAAGTGTTCATTCAGCGGCCATCCTACTTCCCAGCGTCACACTTCCACCACCTCAGGTCCCTTGCTGTAGTGATTCTTGCATAGTGGCCTTGGCCAATTTGGTTATACGAGGTATGGTATTCTTCGCTTCGACTCTGGCGAGGTTGAAATTGGCGCGGAACAAACAAGCATCCACAATGGCCCCCTACCAAACCCGAACGGAACGGTGCTTGTTGAAAACAACATCATTGGCTTTCCAGCGAATCCCGGGTCCCGAGGGGCTTCAAAGGTCCATGTTCGAAGTTGACACTGCGATCCGAGGTTGCTATGGTTTGATCATGCGACGTGAAAGGTGAAAGGCCTGTGATGTTTGAACTTCTGTCTGCGCCATGCTTATCGCCATGTTTAAGCATCGCTGACTGTCTTATTTCACTATGGTTCCCTAGTGTCGGTGGCGCGGAGGTTGCTCGGAATCATCCTGAGGCTGAAAAGCTTGGATGGCCAACTGCTCCTTAGAAACACCGGAATACCCCCTGAAGCCTCAAAAACGAATCCCGGACCGCCCACAAGGGCTTCTCATTTCTTATCCCGCTCATCCATCCACCGAACATTTCGTACAAACCTTTGCCTAGGTCCATTGCTGAAACCTGAAAAGTAACTGAGACAGGGACCAATTGTTTGAGTTGCCAACGCTGGCCCCATCCAGCAGAGCGTTGTTTCCACTACTGTAGTGGAGCCCGCCCCACAACGGGTTGGGGTAATTCACCTCAATAGGCGCCTTGGCATAACAGGAATTCGGAAGATGACAACGGACTTTAAAGTGCTTTGACTCATGTCGACAAAGATCTTCGTTAGACCGCAGGACAACAGCTCACACCGAATTGGCAGGCGTCGTATCCAGTGACTGACCCGTCTGTAGTTGTGACGGGGTTGGAAGTCTGCGACCAAATCTGATCTTGAAGTTGAGTCCCGTCGTCCTCCTTGATCCACCTCATCCTTGCCGGCAAGTCTGCAGGTCTGCGTGAGTATTTGAGGCACTCCAGCACACACACACACACACAGCTGCGCCGCACGCCACAGCTGATGTCAACAATTTGATAATCTTGGACCGCTCATGCCAGGAAACATGAAGTAGAAGACTCCACTGACCTTGTAGCTGTCAAGGGTGTCCAGGATGGCAAAATTATCAGCCGAGGAATCCCCTGGATTCCTCGGTCGTGGTCCAAAACATGCGCATGGAGGCATCATGGGTGTTCCACATTCAAGACAGTCCGCTCCTTAGAAGTGCCGCCAGGGCTCACGCTCCATTGCCCCGGCGTGAACCAGNGTCCAAAACATGCGCATGGAGGCATCATGGGTGTTCCACATTCAAGACAGTCCGCTCCTTAGAAGTGCCGCCAGGGCTCACGCTCCATTGCCCCGGCGTGAACCAGAAGCCGTTTGTTTGGCGAAACAGGAGCTGCCAGTTGGCAGCAGGCGCCGGAAGCGACGGCACAACTGAAACTGGTATCGCCAACGCTTGGTTGGACACCCACAGCTCCACCTGACTGGCAATCATACCGTCTGGTCCTGGGAATCCTCCGTTGTATTCGTTGAAAGTGCCGATAGAGTACCACCTCGGACTTTGACCCGGAAGAAAACAAATAGACACCACTGCGCGAGTGCACTCACAGGACGAAGCGCATCCTGCTTTGACACCAGCAGCATCCTCTTCATGCATGCCCTTCATCCACAGATACGTTGCCGACGACTAGTTACGACAGCACTCAAAAGCCCTGAAACCCCAGGCCGCGAAAACAGATCAAACAAGTCGGCTTGATTGCTGCACCGAGAACGGGCTAGCTCCCCCATGCATGTGGAACCCCGGAAGCTAGACTCGAGGGAAACACACAGGCGGTTGGCCAGGGTGGGTTCTTCATGGGGCCCGTCCATGCACCGGGCACATTGTCCAGAGCTGTGTCTGGCAAGCAAGCGGTCAGTCATGAAAGCCAGCAGCTTTGACTGAGACAGGCACCAGTTGTTGGAGTTGCTAACACTGGAGCCATCCAGCAAAGCGTTGTTTCCATTGTAATGGAGTCCACCCCAAAACTGCCCGGTGTACGGCACGTCGATGGCCGCCTGGGCTTGGGTTGTAAAAACCGAATTTGGATAGGGGAGGAGGTTCAGGAGCAAGAGCAAGAGCAGGGGCAAGAGCGGTAGCAAGAGCAAAGAGCAGGAGCAAAACCCCGAGCAGGAGCAGGAGCAAGATACCCCCAAAAGGGCCAAATCCAGACAACCCCCCCCCGCCGGTAACTAAACGCATGTTTCGAGTTTCCTTTTTTTTTCTTTTTTCTTTTTTTTTTTTGGGGGGGGGGGGGGGTTGTGGGTTTTTTTTTGGGGGAGGGGGGGGGTACTAAAACAGCGGAAATAAATTTTAATCATGTGGGGNGGGGGGGGGGCGTTTGGCGTTTTAATATGGGGAAGCGAGCGGTACTAGAACAGCCAGTAACTAATTTATAATACTGGCGGCTCAAGGCCTTCTGCGGCTGCTTGCAGCGAACCGGGGTCCACGCTGCAATTCGGAACGTTACTTCACCACCCCAACTCCACCTGTGATTCTTTCATTCCATAATTTACCCGACATGGCTGGGGGTTTGATTATCCCAGATATCCCCTCACAACAAGATGTCCCTGTACCATATATGTAATTCGAATTTCTGGGGTGGGAGGAAGTTAAAGGAACCTGAGCTAACATACGGGGAATGGATTATTGTCAATTATTTGTAATGATTCATTGGTTTTGTCGCTGTGGTGAAGAAGTACGACGAAGTTTTGTACTTTACAAACTGAGCCCGCGCCAGCTGGATGCACTACAATGGGCAGTCTCCCCTCATGCACCTTGCAGGTCTGTACACCTGGACCCGGCCCCGAGTGGCCGTGACCGGCAACAAATTCACCGTGCCACAACACGGCCGACGAAGCCTGCATCCAGTGAGACCCCTTATGGCTGCTCTGGGTGCAGCACCTGCGGGAGACACTTGGTCTTGTCTCAATTTTCACGTGGTGGGACCGCGGGCTCTGCAGGCTTGAGTGCTCTCTCTGGTTTCCACGGGACCGCATCACGGCAAAACCCAGGCAAGCGAGAACATCGGGAGGCAGCAATTAGTCTACCTTGGGAATTTATGGAACNCGCGGGCTCTGCAGGCTTGAGTGCTCTCTCTGGTTTCCACGGGACCGCATCACGGCAAAACCCAGGCAAGCGAGAACATCGGGAGGCAGCAATTAGTCTACCTTGGGAATTTATGGAACGCCTGCCACAAGACAAAGGCACATTACATGCTTCCCTTAGACGATGTCTGCCTGGGCTTGGGGCTCACAGGCAAAGACAATGCTGCAAGCCGAGGTTCATGGCATTCGTCCGAAGCCTTCTGCCCTCATTGCGACAGCCCAATTGGGGTTTCAACTGTCTTGCATGGACACCACGGCCCACTTGTTGGGACAGTCGTGGTACTGTGTGTGTAGGATGCAACACAGATGAGGCCTGGGATAATGGAGTCGTTACGGCCCAGGGCCCAGAGGACCTTTGGACACATCGCAGCTGCTGGAAGCTGGCTTGGCAAACCCCGCGCCCTCCGCTTCGGATGTTTCGACAGGACTGGTGTACCAAAGTCCAGAAAGCAAAAAAGCGAGTGAGGCTGACTATGCGGTACTCAGTGCAGAATGCAGTCATAGTCGACTCGCTTCATGCAAGCTGCGTGCCCAAAGGCACCCGGACCGCATCACACGCACGATGAACCCCCCCTGCACGAACCCTGACCTGGATAGCACCCACGGAGCGACATGCGTCCAGGGAAGCCTGCAAAAGAACTCCTGATAGTCAAACCTACCGGAGAAGGTAGCTGGCTGCTGATGATGGCATGATCAAGATACTCAACTATGTATACGTCCCAAGACACGCTTCTTGTCGCTATCTTCCTGCATGGCATAATAGCGACGACACCGCAGTAGCAGGCCCTTTACATTTCGATAGATCTGGGCCAAGGGTCGTAGCCGGAGACCGAGCCGTCCGTAGTTGTGACGGGGTTGGAGCTCTGCGCCCAAATCTGGTCTGGAAGTGGTTCAGATTGGTTCTCCAGCTTACGCCATCTCATCCTTGCCGGCAGGTCGGTGCACATGGGCAATTCAAAAGGCATTCAGGCAAACGGTCAAGCGGTGCGACCGACAATCTACGGACTGTTTGCAGTGTCGATGTCGAAATCCTTGACCGCTCATGCCAGGAAACATGAAGTAGAAGACTCCACTGACCTTGTAGCTGTCAAGGGTGTCCAGGATGGCAAAATTATCAGCCGAGGAATCCCCTGGATTCCTCGGTCGTCCAAAACATGCGCATGGAGGCATCATGGGTGTTCCACATTCAAGACAGTCCGCTCCTTAGAAGTGCCGCCAGGGCTCACGCTCCATNTCAGCCGAGGAATCCCCTGGATTCCTCGGTCGTCCAAAACATGCGCATGGAGGCATCATGGGTGTTCCACATTCAAGACAGTCCGCTCCTTAGAAGTGCCGCCAGGGCTCACGCTCCATGGCCCCGGCGTGAACCAGAAGCCGTTTGTTTGGCGAAACAGGAGCTGCCAGTTTGCAGCCGGCGCCGGAAGCGACGGCACCGGGTCAGGTGTCGGGATCTCCAACTCCACAGTGGACACCCATAGCTCCACCTGCGTGGCTATCTGATCACCAGGTCCGGGCATCCCACCACTGTAAATGCTGAAGGCGCCGATAGAGTACCACCTCGGACACTGACTCCGGCTGAAAGACTGGAACATCCGCACGTGGGATCGCCGCCATTTTTGTGTGCTTTCTCCGTCATCATCAACTTCTTCACCATCGTGATCATCCCCATATATCAGAACCCGTGCTGAGGCCGAAGCTTACGACGGGGAAGACAAGAGCGTTGCTCACTCGGCAACAAACGCGAAAGTTGCAATGCACAGCTTAGTCGGACATGCAATGCTGGCGAATGCCGCTATGAGACGCCATGATGGCTACACGTCGGCAATGCGCTCGAAAAATTCCAACACTCTCGAAAGATTCGATAGCCCTAAACCCCGCGTACCGAAATCTGATCAAATTGGTCGGCTATACTATAATGCAGTACAGACAACGGGCCAGCTCCCAAACATTCACTTTGGCCCTGCCCCACAGATCGACCCAGTGCCCATGCCCGCGGTGCTGTGCAACCAAGCCCTCAGAACGTCAGCCATCGGGCCCAAAGTCGAGGCAAACACAAGCAGCTGGCCAAGGGTGGGTTTGTCATGGGGTCCATCCATGCACCGGAAACATTGTCCAGATCTGTCTCTCCCAAGCAAGCGGTCAGTCATGGACGCCTGCAAGGACCAACTGTTGATTAGCTGAGACTCGCACCAGTTGTTGGAGTTGCTAACACTGGAGCCATCCAGCAAAGCGTTGTTCCCATTGTAATGGAGTCCACCCCAAAACTGCTCGGTGTACGGCACGTCAATGGCCGCCTGGGCTTCGGATACCACAGGAAAATAGACAAGGCTGCAAGTCGCCGTGCGAAAGCTCATCCCCGGATCATGGCATGTTGGCGAGATTTTCTTCACTTTTGATCGAAATCGCAATTACAGCACTCAGCTTCTGTCCTCGTTCTGCATACATGTCAGATGGTTGTGTGTCACAGTCCAGTGGGCCTCTGCACGTAAAACCATCACCGGCCTGCAGTGAATACTGTCCGCTGACGGCTTCGGGCATCTGGCAAAAAGCCATTAGGGTATATTTTTGAAGAGTTGGCCAGGCGAATATGAGAGGGCCCCTATATGCATCGCAAGGATCTGCAGAAAATCTGAAAACACGACATCTTGTGACAACCAAGGATGATCCGCGCCAAGTGTCGTAGCCGTTGACGGACCCATCTGTAGTGGTGACAGGGTTCGAGGTCTGCGTCCAAACCTAGCCCCGAGAAGTTAAGCTGTTGTCAAAGAAGTGTAAGAAGTAGTAATGGTTGCAGTTGCAAGTTGTGGTGGCAACGGTGGTACCCGTCGCAGTAGCAGTAGTAGCAGTAGTAGTAGTAGTAGTCGTCGTCGAAGTAGTACTGGCAGCAGCAGCAGCAGTAGTAGGAGTAGGAGTAGGAGTAGCAGTCGCAGTGGCAGTGGCAGTGGCAGTAGTAGTAGTAGTAGTGGTGGTGGTAGTAGTAGTAGTAGTAGCAGTAGCAGTGGTAGCAGTAGTAGCAGCAGTACTAGTAGTAGGCGGCGTGGTAGGCGTGTAGGAGCTGTCGGGGTAGTAGGCGTAGTAGGAGTAGGAGCTGTAGGAATAGGAGGAGTAGGAGTTGTAGCAGTAGGAGTAGTAGTACTAGTAGTAGTAGCGGTAGTAGTTGTAGCAGTAGTTGTTGTAGCAGTAGCAGTACCAGTAGCAGTACCCGTAGTGGGAGCAGGAGCAGGAGCAGCAGCAGCAGCAGCAGTAGCTGTAGCAGTAGCAGTAGCAGTAGCCGTAGCAGTGGCCGTGGCCGCGGCCGCGGCCGCGGCAGGGGCAGTGGCAGTAGCAGTAGCAGCAGTAGTAGTCGTCGTCGTAGTCGTCGTAGTCGTCGTAGTCGTCGTCGTGGTGGTGGTGTGGTTGCAGTAACTTGCTTTTGTTGTTGATGTCGTCGTTGTTGTTGTGCTTGCGGTTGCGGTGGCGGTTGCTGTTGCTGCTGTTGTTGTTGTTGGGGGTAATGCTGCTTTTGCTGTTGTTGTTGTTGTTGTTGGGGGTGATGCTGCTTTTTGCTGTTGCTGCTGCTGTTGCTGGTCAGATTTGTCTTCTGCTTCGTGTTCCCGGACACAAGACCCACAACACTGGCGACCTGGCACGTGTAGTTCTCGACAGGCCAGCAGAGCCTGAACCACAACACTTGCCGGGTTATCGGGTGGCTTCGGCTCATGACTCGCATCAGCAACATAGAGAAATGCACACCAGAATCAGTAATACCAATGTTTGGCTTGGGACAGCTTATTTTCACGCAAACTGCCAAGCGACCCTCTGCGGCAGACCATGGCAGACACAGCAAACCGCAAGCGACACAACACCTCGAAATGTCATGGGCCAACTACCCTGAAGCCCTCAATTTATGGCGTCAGCCAGCACTACTTCGCAGTGCATGAACAAACAATATAGAGGGAACACGAGGGAACCCACCTCACGCATCCCCGCAACCAACACATTTGCACGTCTGACTGTGCTTGAGAGTCCGGACTCAGTTCTGACCCTCTTACTCTATGGGCAAACATGTAACGATGGCAAACTTCGGGCCGCGGGGCTTGAAGTAGAAGGCCCCACCAACCCGGAAATTCTCAAGATCGCCCAAGATCGAAAAGTTGCTTGCAGTCGGATCAGCCTCATTCCTTGTGGGGCACATGTCGCAGAAGGATCATGTTGGAACAGCTGTTTTCAGGGTGTTGTGCTTGCTCCCCCCTCCTAAGGTTTGCAAGGTTTGCTCCCAACTTTTCTTATCGAATCTCCGGGTTGCTCCTCCTTCTAACGCTCACGAGTTCACCTCTCGGCTCAGCTCAACTTGGGGATGAGGGTGATGATGATGACGCTGATGACACCAACCCCTCGAAAGCAGATGCATACCCCGAACTGCACCACACCGCAGCCCAAGCACACCCAAACCCGAACCACACCACCCCCCAGGGGAAGGGGAGGCACCAAGCAAACCCAAACCCTGAACCACGCCACACCTCAGGGGAGGGGAGGTACCAAGGACCAACAGCTTGAACCACACCACAGGGCGAGGCACCCGAACCCCGCGGGTGATGATGATGATGATGATGATGATGATATTGCGAGACAAACTACGTACCACGTCACAGCACACGAGGGGGAGGGGAGCCCATACCACACCACAGGGCTGGGAGAACCACACCACAAGGGCGGGTGGGAGAACCACGCAAAAGGGATGCCAAAAGGGGTGGGCGAGGGGTTCCAACCATAGGGGGCCGGGGGGAGATGACAAACCACCCCCTAAACCCCGCTCCTACCGGCAATTCCGGCCTTTTTCGTGGGTCCGGGGTTCAAGCCCCGCTTTCGGCTGGCTTTAACCACTCAACCGAACACAAAGAAATCCAAAAACAATAAAGAGCCGCAAAGCATGCCGGAACTGCATTGATGTTGGTGCGTCTTAGATGGTCTGTGTTCGTATGGCTTCAAACCCTCAGCCCGAAACCAAAACAATAAACCAAAAATCCGCTTGTTTTTTTTTGGTTTTGGTTTCGTTTATTATGGGTAATTGGCACCGTATTGAAACACCTGTAAAGCAAACACCCAAAAACATTACAACAAAACAAACAGTTCCGGCATTCTCTCTGGATCTTTGGTGTCCCCATACCAAAGCCCTAAACCCTAAACACTATACCAAAGCATCTATATAGTTCTGTTTAAGGCTCTACAACTATTGGTTTATGTAATGTTGCTTCACAGGCTTCTGAACACATTCTACTTTTCGAAAAATTCAGGTACCAGTAGCCGTTTCAGACCAATTTTTGTCACGCAGTTCTTGTGCTTACACATGCCCATATGCGCAACCGGGGTTACTAAGCTGCACACATGAGGTACAACTGCAACAGATCTCGCAGAAGTAACAATCATCAACAATATAGATTGAAAAAACCATATCGCTGTTTGAGTAGTTAGGTTCTTTCGTGATTCCTAGTATCTTCAGGCCAATTTCTATCAAGGTGAATGGCGGCTATGTTTAACCAGCTGTCGTTATGGTTTCTTCACAAAAACACGTTTATCGAGCTTCCACTTCTTTATGCACAATGCACAACCATTGCCAATCTTGTTCGCTTGTTCTGCAGTCTTTTACTATTAACTTAACATTGGCCCATTACTTCATTACTTCATTTCATACAATCGTATATGCAACAACAAGTAGTATTGTCATATATTTGCCGGAAAAGCTGTAATCTCAACACCATTATATTACATGTCTAAGTGTATTTGTCAAAAGAACAGTAAATCTCGGCGATAATGGCTATTCGTAGCAAGTCGTGCTCCACTAGTTTGTACTTGCAGGTATCGGTATGTGCACGGGAACTTTCATCGTCATACACCTACAAGCCTATAAAATCCGCATTTCGATTCTCAGCCGCACCTAATTACGAATACATTGTGCTATGCACAAACTACCGTATCCAGTGTAATCACTGTAGTTTTGCTATTACATTTACCAATGTTACTGTTACCATTACCATTACCAATATCCCCGTTACTGTGGTTAGAGTTGCCGTTCTGCTTCCTTCAGTATTACTAGCCCTGTGAACAGTCTGCATCTCCTCATTTCCTAATTACCTTTTCATGGGTAGATCGATTAGCTCTGGGGAATCGGTGCATTGTTCAACTATCGATATTCAGATTTTCCCAGGCCGACAAAGCATTATCATGTGTTGAGCCCTATGTTTCATTTTGGTAAACAGGCAACTACCAAGTCTCAGCCCCTGCATGTTCACACCTGTGCTTTAATAGAGTGCTGGGCTAATCCGGTAGTACATTGAAGCTGGAGGATTGATATGGTTGACAATAAACAATAATTCAATACGCGGCTGTTTGTTAAAACTTTGTATTCAGCAGGTTGGTTCTTGAAACTCTTGTACCTCTACAAAAAGCCTTTACATGCTTGTTTTGAGTTTCGTTCATCTTACTTCTGTGCATCAGCTGCAACAAGTGTTCTTTTTTGTGCAAAACCGCCGTAAAAATCTTACACCTAGCAAATGATGACCGCCAGGATTGTGTTGTGAACTGCTGTTATTGTACTGACCACAGCTCTAGACTGTAAGCAAAGCCATACAAACATGAAA
Source organism: Symbiodinium sp. clade A Y106 (assembly GCA_003297005.1). Lineage (NCBI taxonomy): Eukaryota > Dinophyceae > Suessiales > Symbiodiniaceae > Symbiodinium > Symbiodinium sp. clade A. The sequence goes on along the minus strand of BGNK01000365.1, from coordinate 8,766 downwards.
ACACAACAATTGGAGACACCCCCGTGCAAAACACAAAGCATACACAAGTCGACATCTTACATACTTATCTTGCGAAATGGAGAAAAGCTCCGTGCTTAATAAGCAAGCTAAAAGAATCATTCAACTGGTCCTTCAACGTACGTCCTCCCACAGAGACCGTTAATATCCAAGTTTGTACAGGACAAATTTAAAAAAGTTAATCAATTAGTGTTGGGCAATCATCTTGCCTAAAGTCTTGCCACATGGATAGTTAGATTCTCCATTGAGGTTAAGTGCGATTTTCTTAATGTACGAAGCTGCGGTCTTAAACAAGCCCAGGTTGAATCAACTATTGACACAGGGATAGGCTTGAGACAGCACTTGCAATTGTTAACCGAATGAGAGGACCCTTAAACTTCTTTGAGTTTAGCCACCTCTGTATGTTCCTTGCGATCGTCTGTCGCCGAGGGGGAGCATATGTATATATATATATAGAGACATACATACATAATACATACATACCTACATATATGCATACATGCACACATACCTGCATACATACATACACACACACACACACGTCGCAAACTGGTTGCACATAGCAGGCAAGATGACCAGTACTACTACACAGTAGTAAGTACGGAAGACAATATCTGCATGATAACATGCCGTCGGATTTTTAGGTTGAGTTTTTTTGTGTATGCAGGCATTTATGTATTCAGACTTGCCATACATATACAGACGCATGTGCATTGTCTATCTGTGTGTCTGTCTGCCTGGCGTGTTTCCTTTGACAAGGCAAGACTGCAGACCGTAGACTTTGGTACGTGCAAAAGGTTGCAACACAACGATGACGAGGATCGAAACTTGTAACTTGTAAGCATGCCGAGATGCAAAGTCCACTGCAGGGGAGTCTTCTCGAAAACGAATGGCGTTGTCTGCCGAAAAACAATTTGCCACGGGTCCTCCGGACAGCACAAGGGTCGAGGCATCTGCGAAATGGGGTTTGTTTTTTGGGATCCCTGACATAGCTGAGTCTAACAAGATTCTCGGGATTTGGTAGATCCTGCAAGAACACAATACTAAGATGCTCAGGATGAAGCCGAGGACCCTACACGACGATGCTGATGCCACGCCTTGTTCAAGCGCGTGACCCTCTTCAATGAGGTTCACCGGGCTAATGCCATTTCTTGACTGTTTGCACGCACCTCTTCAACTTGAAGCCTTTTCGTGGCTGTGGCTGAAATTGCTTTTTAGAAGCATTTCACTCTTAGTATACTCTGAGCCTAAACTTCCTAAACCCCTGTTGTTGATCGTCAAAAGACTCGGTGGATGCTCTGGGCGAAGGCCTCGGGCTGTGCAAAAGCTGAACCAAAGGGTTGCCACCACCACCACCACAAGGACCACAACCACGACCACCACCACTATTGCTTTCACCTGCTTCTGCTGCTACTTCGTTTATCACTTCCACCACCACTACCACAAGCAGCAGCAGCACCAGCAGCGCCGCCACCACCAGAAGGTCCACGACCACTTGCTACCGCCACCACCACCACCACCACCACCACCACCACTACCACTACTAGTAGTAGTGGTAGTAGCAGTAGTAGTAGTAGTAGTAGTAGTAGGAGTAGTAGTAGTAGTACTACTACTACGATCACCACTACTACTACTCCTAACTATTCCTACTACTCCTACTACTACTACTACTACTACTACTACTACTACTACTGCGACCACTACCACTTGTCAAAGCGACTGCCTGCCAGAGACCTAAAAAAACGGCCTCGGGTCAGCAGTTAAGTATCAACATCTCTCACTCTCAAAGCAGCTGCCTTGAGGAAACGTTCTTGTGACTTCGCATGCGCTGCAAACCCGTTGCGAAAGTGATGACCCTTGCCTGGGATGTGGCTGAGTGAGCATCAACGCATTCTTGTCCGAGAATTTTATCGAGCCGAAGGTTGGTTCCTGAGACCTTGTGTTCCCTGCACTGAGCCGGATTCTTGCGCTGCCGCTGTTTTGCTTTGTCTGGAGAGGCGTTGTGACGCCTCTCAGCCCGGCGTTCACACGGCCGCACTACATGCTGAAGCCACGCAAAGCACTCCAGCGTCATGCCCAGTAAGAACAACATTGTCAATCGAAGCATGACGACACACCACCGAATTAAACGCTATTTTTCTAGACACCACCATGATGCACTATTGAGGCCGTTTCAACATTGCTTTCGCGTCCTCAGAACGAACACGGTGTGTTGCCATCTAGTTGCCCGACGGGTTTTGTGTGGACTCCACATTTTCCAACCCTTTCCATGTGCGATGCAGTTAGGGCACAGGGCAAAACGCAAATTCAGTTTGTCCACTGCAAATTAGTATCCAGTTTGAAGTTCAAAGCCGGCCTCAACAGCCCACTCCACGACATAGATCGCGCCGGTAATTGAGTTGCGGACGATGGTGGGCGAGCTTCCAACATTGGCGCAACCCCATGTTGCGAGGTCTGACCCGGCCCGAAAATCCTCTTGATCCTCCATGTCAGGTTCGTTTTGCCACCAGATGTTGCTAGAGCAGAGATCGACTTCGCTGCCGCACTGACCGCACGCGGAAACATAGTGAAGCGTGGCCTCTGCACCACGAACACACTCACCCCATCTTCCGCGAGCGTAAGGAGGGGTGAGGCTCCAAGCCTGTCACAGCCCCACTCCGACAGATTGCTGCTGATCCGGTAGTAAGCTTGGAAGGGATGATAAAAATCAGGGGCATTGGAGCACAGGTTGCGGTTGCACTGAGTGCAGCTGCTCACGTAGTGGATGAAGTGTCCGCGTTGAATGTCTCAGTTGCACAACACAATCACGTGACCTTGACCTTGGCCTGGGCACTCCGGCAGCCCAAAAGAGAAAACAGTAAGCTTTGTTTGCATCCGGGAGTCTTGTCGGAGGAGTGGGCCTTGGCTTCTTGGGGAGGTCGTCCCACCAGGTCGGGGTGTACCACCGGCTCCAGCGATGACGACGGGGCTTAACCGTCGAATTCGCCTCCGTCTTGTCGCCATAATAGCCGTCGGCGGAGTGAGGCCCACGTCGGTAGCGATGCGGGCGCCGGAGTTCCTCCTGGCACAGGTCAGTCTGGGGTTCTTGATTTCGGATTGTCAGAGGACCCCGGCGGCATAGACGTTAGCACGGTCGAAGGGACCGGGCACCGGGGTTGTGACTGCTGAAGCTTCTGCAGGATGAAAGCCCGGTGCCCTTATGAACCCCGTTGAGTGTTGGCGGGTTGAAAAGCAACCAAGGAATTCAGGTCGGGCTTCTTTGCTTGCATGGCATGCTCCTAAGAGCCGTCAGAACCCTCGCTCTTCAGTACCAATAAGTACTATGGAAACGAACGTCTCAGAAAGAACCTAGCAAACAAGAACAGCCCCTTGAGTCTGTAAACCCCACCACCCCTAGACACTTAAGAGTTGACCGCCCAGTTCATATCGAAGAATCCCACGAAACAATGGCCTCAAGAGGGTTACGAGGCACATTTAGGGTTTGTGCCGCTTGAGGTCAGCTGAATTCAGACATCGCCAGGGCACCTCACTTGATGTCGCAGACAGCTTGGCCTGAATTCAGGTCCCTACCCATAGCTTTAATGGTTGCGGATGATTCCCTAAGACCCCAAAGCGATAAGCTCTTGAGGGTACGGCCCAAAGTCTCAAGTACATACAATACGGCCGCTAAAGTTTCTGAGATCGATTTGCTGGGCCGCGTCGCCCTTTTTGTAAACACTCGGACTGTTTAGGATTGCCTTCGGTTACAAGCCCGCGAGGATCCCCGGAAACTGACAGCAACTTCGGGGAAACCGGACATCGGCATGTTTCAGGCAGGGCATAACGACGGGGAGTGTCGTGGGGCACGCACCGAGCTTGAAAAGGGGAATGGGTGGCGCAACATGCAGCATTCCTCCTTCCATGCCCCGAAAGACCTGAAACCACCTCTAAACGTGGCAGCATCTACATTGAATCCAAAGTTTTTCACCGCTTGGCTCCCCAGATCTACCGTGGAGTCTTTGCAGTGGACTTTATAGAAAACACACGAAACCGTTTAGGATAGGGATTCTAGGGCCCACTTGCAGATCCCAGTAATCGGCTTGCGACTGGGGCCATAGTGAGGGACCCAAGATAAAACAAACAGCCCCCTGCACCCGCAATTAGCTTGCGACTGGGGCCGTAGTGAGGGGTTTAGAGTTCGCTGTAAGGTTAGGAATTAGAGGGCTCTCATCGATCTGTGTTCCAACTTTGTCGCTCTGTTTGGGGTCCTTCGCCAAGCCTACATGATCCTACATGCACCTCGATAGACCCTGGTACGCAGGTTGACCGAACGTGGGCCGGCAACGTGCGCAAAATTGGCCTCACTATTGTCAATCTCATGGGAATGCATGCGTGCGTACACGTTCGCAACGCAACCATCAACCCACAAAGACACAGTTCAGGGAAAACTGTACATGTGGAAACAATAGCCGACGATCGAGACGTGAAGGAAGTCAGTCCGTATGTGCAGTTTCGCTGAATTAATGTTTATCTGTCTCTCTATTTGTGTGTGTACACATGGGAAAAAATATATATATATATGTATACGTACAGGTATGTAAAGATGTTTGTATGTGTGTATGTGTGTATATATATATACGTGTATATACATGCATACATGCATACATACATACATACGTATACATATATATGTATGTATGTATATGTATTATGTGAATGGACATATATATATATATATATATATATATTATACATTGCATATATATATATATATATATATATACATATATATATATAAATATACACGTCTATCTACATCCACACCTGTATATGTATGTATGTATATAGGTAGAGGTTGGTGTATTGTATATATATATACACATGTGTGTGTGTATCTCTTTCTGTGTGTAACATACATTCATTCATTCATACATGCATACCTACGTACGTACGTACATACAAAAATATAGCTGTATGTACATATGTATGTATACATGTACATGTACATGTACATATGCATTTTTAGATATGTATGCATAAGCATACGTATATCTATCATTCTATCTATCTATACCCATGAGTACACCTTTCTGCGTGTTTGCGCGTGTTTGTGTGTGTGTGCGTGTTGATGTAATGTTCTTCTATAGCTTGTAGTTTTTTGCGAGCCCGGTTGTCGTCTTGTTGACAGCTTACTTAGGCTTAGGGTGACACTCTGGATACAGCATCTCCCTGCTCACCTAAAATGCAAGGTGGTTTTGCGGGCTCAGTAAGTAGCCACAGCAATAATCCGCACCAAACTGGTGTGTTCGAACCACTGATAGTTCCAGCATCACGAAAAGCTTGGGAGCACGTGCAAGTTGACGGCCACATCAGAGCACTCGCACTTGCTCGGACCGTCTTTCCTATCAGGTATACTCCTCAAAGAGAACAGGATTTCGATCGTGACAGCGGACCAACACATCCCCATAACTTTAGACATATGGCAAAGTTGCTTGGTCGTGTGTGAATGTCGCAATATCCACTCTAGGTTCTGACGTCGCACCTCCACGAACATTCGATATTCCCTATTGGCTCGTGCATCAATGTGTCGCAAAAAACTTTGTAGAGTCGACGGCATTCTTCGAGCTCCAACCACTGAGCCCTTCAACCGTACGTAAACTATCTCGAAGTCCAGCCTGCACGAATCCGGTTTCGTCGGAGAGGCTGGGATCCACCAAAGGCCTGCCAAACAGCCCTGGAAAAGCTTCACAGTTCGAAGGTCCAAGTTGTCGCGACCGGGCTATCAGCGTGTGGGGTCGGCAGCAAGCACACGCGTACGAAAGTTCTGGCGTGTCGAAAGGAAGTCTCACTAAGAAAACAACACGATGAAAATTTTCTTTGTATAGTCACCGTGAAGCGGCGAGGGAGGGTGCCAAGTGCATAGTGCGGACTGTGTGCGCAACTGTGCGAGTGCGCATAGTTCTGTGAACTTCTCATCGCTGGTATGCAGGACATCCCCTCCATCTCCACACCGCGAGCCTCACAGCAAAAACCCACATCAATCGCACCGGCGAAGCACGCTCGTAGTGGTTACAGAAAGTAGCACGAAAGAAAACGCTTGTCATGTGAAGTTCCTGATGTCCAGAGTCTAGAAGTGAGTGTCTTATCAACGATGCAGACTGCATCGATAGTTGGTGGGACTTCAGCTCGCGTCTGCTTTTTCGCAGCGGCTTGATTATGCTACGAACCTTCACAGGAGCTTTTCCTGACATTCTTAGCCTTCTGCGGTGAGCCTAGCTGTATGGTCTTGCAACAATTTGTTTGCAACACTGAGCCCTATAGAAGCCCTCATGCCTCGAATCCTGACACCCTAAACCTCTCATTGAAAGCGCAGCCTGCAGGCGCCGTCACAGTCATGCAGGGCATAACAGACCTCTGAAGTGGCAGTTGTTCGGCATATATTTGCACTGTCCACACAGAAATCCTGCAGTAAGTTGCGCAGGTTCAAAAAGGCCGACTGGCTGAAAGCTGGCTATCCCAAACGCAGTCTTTGTATAGCTCTTCAACAAGAAGTGCACTCGACTGGAGGTGGCGAGTAATTATTCGGATAGATGAGCGAGATATAGCTAAAGCATCTGTTCATGCCGTGCTCTATGTAAGAGGTTGCTTATTTTGCCGCCAAGATGCACCTGCAAGCACGACCAACGTCCGCACCGCCATTCTCTGCTCCGAACTGCACGCACGTTTCGGTCACCCGCTTGCGCGAGCCGCGAGCGCTGCTAAAGCTTGAAATCGTGCCAAGCAGCGGCGTAAGATGTTCACATGCTAGGGCTCTCAGGCAAACGTTCCCCTACCAGCCTTGCCAGCCTTCATGCACGAACAGGATACAAGGGTTCTCGCTCGGTTGCTTGTGACAAGCTGTGACGAACCAGCCCGACAGGTGAAAACAAAGGCCATGACCGAAATTCAAAGGGTCTGACAGCAACAGCTCTACTAAGTTACTAAGTGACCTGTGGCAAACATCAGAAACCTGAAGCACTTATATATTCAATAGCAAGTTCAAGCGTACACAGCGAGGGTTGTCTCCACCGTCTAGCCCTTGGTTCGACCTGGTTGCGGAGGAGATGCGGGGGACATGGCCTTATGTCAGAAGTCCAAATGACGGGCCCCACATCGGTATGCTTGTAGCTTGTTGTTTCTGCTCGAAGAGCCATCATCTGAGTTCCTATTCCAAAGATTTTTGGTTAATGAGGGGCCGCTGGAACCTCCTGCTACAACTTCTGGCATCTGTATACTGTTTAAATCTCACAAGCTGAATTTCTTGAACACATACCCGCCCTGTAGAGCCTCGTGGTGAAGTTTTCAAATCGAAGCCTCAGGAGCGATTCAGTTATTAGGGCAGGCAGCGGTTTAGGACTGAAAGCAAGCACTGACATGAGCAGTTGCAGAAAAAAACGAATATATTGGGCCACCACAAGGCTTATAGGTCGAGGGGCCTCCGGATACAGCCTGTGAGCTGTGCTGTGCAGACGCCGTAGCCTGCACGGCCGAGAATCTCCCTCATTTTCGGAAGGTTGCCACCTACAAAGACCGAAAAGCCTTCAGCACCTGTAAGTCCGGCATAGTGCAAGGTTCTGCCACAGACCCATGCATCCTGGGAAACCTGGCTCAACCCCATGAAACCCTACAGTGCACAAACTCCATGAGCTTGCACACTGCATAGCAAGTTCTGGGCTGGCATTATATCCTCATAGCAAGTTAGCTCCCCAATCTTGAGCTCTGAACCGTGAATCCTTGACCAGATATGCCCAGATCCTTAACCCTGTGTTCCAAAACCCCAACTCCTGCAAGCGAGACCTTTAAGGCTGAGCGCTGGACACCGGCCTAGATCGAACTTGACCCCATCCGGCCGAAGCCTTCCAAAGGGGTTTGGAGGTTCAGGAGGCTTGCGTGGAGGGTCGGGTTGAGGAGGTCGGGGTTTATCGGGTGCAGTCTTTTGTGGGCTTGGGGTTTACAATTGGCTATGCCTGACTTTGAGATTTCACGATCCGGACGCATGATTTTTTCAGGGTACGTTTATGTACACGCATGACTGCATGATCCTCGAGATCCCAAAGCCTGTGAGCGGGTCAATCCGGACTGTCGTGTTGCTTGCAGTGTGCAAGCTGAATCCTGTGCACAGTGTGGAAGACCCAGTATGCTTCTGGAGGGCAGTTCTCTCCCGGCCTGCACGCACTTCAAACTCGAGACGACAGACGCGATGCTTCTTCTTCGGGGTTTTCTATCTCGAGCTGCTTGTGCTTGACATGGAGGGTCCCACTGGGTATCGCTGCGATGGAGATCACGCGGGTCCTTGGCTTCAATGGCCGCCAGGCAGGGGACGGCCAGCCAACACTGTCACGGTATCCCGCCCACATGGTATATTTAAGTAAATGAACAAGGGAATTGACCGATTTGCTCCGGGATACCGATTCCAACAACTAAACGCACAGGGGACAGGAAGCTGACGAATCGACCGCAGGATTGCTTCCCCAAGAGCATAGGGATGTCAAGCGTATCGATTAGTGTACTTGATGATCCAAAACCCCTCAGAACATTGGGCCTTCACAGGCGGTCTGCGCCCTAAGTAGAGTCTGGACCACATTAGATCCACTTCCGATAATAACAGAATCAACGACATGTGCTATCGACGTTCGGGGAAACGCCGAAAAGGGCTAACACGGAGAACGACGGCATTCCCTTCTTTTGTATGGGATCGCAGCGCATCGCGCCGGGTCCGTCGCCTCCGCC
>BGNK01000364.1:236528-263630 GCA_003297005.1 Symbiodinium sp. clade A Y106 | reverse complement strand
GGCAACTGCTCTGGCTGAGAGGGACAGCTTTGCAGGGGAGGGTCAGGAAAGGGTTTGCAAATTGGGTTTCGGACCTCACTGCGGGTTACACGTATCTTCTGGGTTTCAGGTTCAATATATTCTACCTGTGAATCTGCTTTACTTATAGATTTTCCGGGTGATTCAGATCGGGCTGCAAGTCGATCTTACTACAGGAGCCCCAGACGAGACATCCTCGGAATATCTATATATAGCGGGGACCCTTGCCTACAAACCCCGAAAAATAAATCCCAAATCCCGAAAACCCAGTCGAGGTAGTAGTCGGTTGCCGTTGCCGTGGTGCACTTCAGGAATAACCTGGGCTCAGGGTCCAAGCAGCTTCGGAATTCAGCTTTCAGGCTTTACTTCGATCAGGGTCGCATTTTCGCAACGCCTGCAATGAAGCGGCCATCTGCTTTGAAGAAGAAGAAGAAGCCGGCGGCGAAGGCGGCCAGGCAAAGCGATGATGAGCCTGGTCGCAAGAGTCGAGTGGGTTTCAAGGATGTGAAGCNGAAGAAGAAGAAGCCGGCGGCGAAGGCGGCCAGGCAAAGCGATGATGAGCCTGGTCGCAAGAGTCGAGTGGGTTTCAAGGATGTGAAGCAGTTGGCTGATGCACTGAGCCCTTTCATAGGGAAGCGATTCTTCACAAGCTATACCACTGATCGTGCGATCAAAAGCATGGACAAGAAGAAGCTTTGTTCTTCGCACACTGGGATTTACAGTTAGCACAGCCTTCTGAGTTTTCTTGGTTAGAACTTAGAGGTTTTTCCTTTGCATGGCTGCTAATATATTGTACATCGGATTCGAGGTTGTTTCAGGGCATCTTNGAACTTAGAGGTTTTTCCTTTGCATGGCTGCTAATATATTGTACATCGGATTCGAGGTTGTTTCAGGGCATCTTGAACAGCTGCAGACAGCTGAGCTCCACCTGGAACTTTCCGGATACCGTTATCAAAAAGGCACTGCTAGCAGTATTGAAGAAGGAGGACCGGAGCTACTAACATTTTGCAGTTTTTTGTAGGTCCTATCCTGAAACTACCGATATCATGAGTGCTACCTACAACACATTGCTAAAATAGTGGGAGGACAAGCAGCACTTGGCCGAGCAGATTAATGAGTCCGATCGGGATGCATGGTCAACAACCAATTCCTTGAGACTCAGTGCCGCATTCCGACATTATGCCCAAGCTACCCTTCGTGGAAGGGAATGGGTCCCAAAGGCACCATATGTGTTGGATATCATTACGTTTCTGGAGGGTTTGGTTCAGGATTTTAGCATTTTTTGCCGGCCCCTTCAGGCGCACAAGCCCTTGAAGAGATTGCCTTCGGATATTCCTTCTGGACGTAGGAAAATCAAGGGGAAGCAGCCGCCAGACAGGGCAGNTCAGGATTTTAGCATTTTTTGCCGGCCCCTTCAGGCGCACAAGCCCTTGAAGAGATTGCCTTCGGATATTCCTTCTGGACGTAGGAAAATCAAGGGGAAGCAGCCGCCAGACAGGGCAGTGAAAGTGGCGGCTACTGCTACAGTGTCGAAGCCCGCTGAAGCCGAAGAACAGGAAACCGGGGATGCAGGCCAAAGCTGCGACAGCACGGCAAGTAGCAGCAGCAGCAGCGAAAGCTCCAGCAGCAGCAGCAATAATTCGCAAGCTGTCAATCAGCAGGCACAGAAACCACAAGTGGCAACCGATCATGAAAGCAAGCCCCAAAAGAGCGGCATCCGCAGCAGCAAAGCAGCAGCCCACAAGCCGATGCCCAGGAACAAAACAAGCCCCAAGACCAGAATCCGTTGAAGCCAACCAGCAGCAGCAGCAGCAGCAGCATCAGCAGAAATCAGCAGGGTCTCTCTGACTTTTGGATGATTTAGCCTTACTGCTCCTTTATAGAAACTGAAGTTCCCGATTCACCTTTTAATTGCTACAGTTGCAATTCCAGCCGAGCCACGATCCGAGCCCGCAATAAAGGAAGAGGCGGCCGCCTTCATGGCCAACGATCGGTTCCTCAATACCTTGGAGGGCATGATGGGTGGAGATCTGGGTCAGGACCCATCCGCTGGCAGTGCGAGTTACTCGACATATATTTCGGAGTCGGTGTTGAGTCGTGAGCTTCACGCTTTCTGGGATAGTCAGGGTCAAAGATTCGTGCTGGGCTCATTGACGGTTTACGGGCTTGGGAAGGCTTGCTGGTGCAGGGCTTCGAAACTACGCAGGATTTGATGCTCTGCAAAGCCAGACAGTGAGTGCAGCCCCTCATCCGTTTGATTGTATTTATCAGAGATCCTTTAAATAAGTTTACGCACGCCCATGTGCCATGGCGAACTTCTGCATGGGTGCATCAGCATCTGGGGCTAATGATATCGACGACTCGGAAGCTTGGGTGGCGGAGCTGCTGGCTTACGGTAGAGAGAGACAACGACGGAGACCCTCAGTCTGCATCAGAATAATTGTGTGTGTGTGTGTGTGTGGGGGCATATTTGTGGGTATTTCTTCGGGGAAGGTGTGTTACAAGGGCAAATTGCATCTAAGGATTGGTGGCGCCCCCAGACCATCTCGAAGTCCCCGTCGTCCCCATCGCCGCACGTCCTCAGGGTGCTGTTTGGGAGAAGAGTGGTTCAGTCGTTCGTTGTGTTTCCGATAATTATTGGAAGCTTCGAGTGCCAAAACACCTGGCTGAGCTACCTTGATTGAAGGGCTTGATCCAAGATATTATGGCCGAACCTTGTTTGAAGCTTGACCTGTTGCCTTCGCAAACACTGGCGAGCAAAATCCTTGAACGTGCGAACTTCGTGATCCGGGGCCTGCCTTCCAGCTCCTGCTTAAAAAAAGGCTTGACAAGCAACCCTGTTCACAGATGGAGCAACAATGGCTATGGCTACTTGCACAGCTCCAACCCTTCCTGGAATGAAATGAGAATTATTGGTATTCTTGCCTCTGGAGAGGCTGCCGGGTTTTTGGAAGCAGCCCTTATTGATCGCTGGCAGAGGGACAATCGCTGCCAAAATTCGGCTACTGGTGGCGAAGGGATTTCGCTTCAAGAAGGTCCGTTCTGTGTGTACGTGGTAGTGTCCACAAGATGATACTACCTTTTGCAACCTGTGTGGCCTGACCCACGCTGCGAAAAAAGGACGGCTTCGAACCCAAGGCTTCTTAAAACCAAAGTCTAATGCCTAGGCCTAAGCCTAAAGCTTAAAGCCCTCCAAATATCCCGCTAAACTTAGAAGCTGAAATCCCGAACGACATGAAGCCGCACCCTCGAACCCCAAACGCAACCCCTCCCTAAACCCCAAGCCTGAAACCGTGATCCGCAGCAAGATTCTCTCTTTGTACAAACCTCTCAGGTTACCTCTCGCCGAGTCCGTGTCCTCCTCGTCGAGCAGCCAACGCGACAGCACCCACGCCAGAGACCTCGGCGAAGCGGCAGAAGCAGACCCTGCTGAAGCTGAAGCCGTTGTCCGAACAGAAGCCAGCCGGAACCGACGACGCCGACGCCGAGAAGACCGAAGATGCCAAAACGCCCGACGACGCCGAGAAGCCCGACGACGTCAAGAAGCCTGACGACGCCGAGCCCAAAGCCGAGAAGAAGAAGAAGAACGAAACCGAGAAGAAGAAGAACAAGAAGGAAGCCGACGAAACCGACGAGAAGAACAAGAAGGACGCCGACGAAACCGAGAAGAAGAAGAACAAGAAGGAGACCGACGAAACCGACGAGAAGAACAAGAAGGAGGCCGACGAAACCAACGAGAAGAAGGAGGCCGACGAAACCAGCGAGCAGAACAAGAAGGACGCCGACGAAACCGACGAGCAGAACAAGAAGGCGACTGGTGACATCAAGTGGAACCCCGAGCTTGGGAAGGCCTGCTGGCAAAAAGAAGAGGGGGTTATCATTTCCCCCACTCCATTCGTCGACAAAGATGATGAGGTTAGGGTCTCGTTCGGCGGCTTGTTGTGGAGTGTTCCTCACCTTGTACCTAGTGATCTCGATCCCTCTATGCCAGCGAATCCCCCGCAACAGAAGGTGAAAGCGAAGGCTGGCAGCAGCCCAAGCCAGTGGAGGACTACGTCTACCCGATCATCCGCTGCAAGTATTGCGCACAAGGCTCCAAGAACCCCTTGATCAAGATCGAGGCACGAGAAGATCGCCACGATCTGCAATCCAAATGGGTGCAGAAATTGCAGGTGGTCATCAAGGCCAACCTCACCGTGCAGAAAGCAATGAACATTGCCAAGAGCTTCGCCGACTCTTACGTGTACATGAATCTCAACCCCGGCCAATTAAATTTTCGGGGCTGTAGGGAGTCCTTGCTTGCTCACAAGCACGACTGGGAAACATCGGCTTTGGACTGGCAGACCATCAACAAGCTTGGCCTCAAGCACTTCCCGAAGTCGCAGCTTGAGCTATGTTATTTTGTAAGGCCTTGCGATCCGTACACATCCTTCTTATACATGCATGCACCCTCGCACGCGCGTGATAATTCACACACACACACTCGTGTTCATGCATGCATACATACATACCTGAATGCATACTGGTATTGATTTTGAAAAGTAGTCTACCTGCTGATTATACTTGATCGACTACTTTTCAAAAACTCAGGCGGCATACCTACGTACACACATACATACATACATACATAGATGCATACATGCATAACAACACATAAAAACATGACATAGTATACATCTGAGGACATGAATACATGCAATTAAATGCCTCAGTTGCATGTATTAAACAAACAAACATACACACATGCATGCATACATACATACGTACATATGGACGATGCATGGATGCATACCTACGTACCCGATCCCAGGCCGAACGACTCGCCCATCAAGATGCAGAGGACGCCCCAGACCGAGATCATGGAGGACGAGAAGAAGCCGGCGACGGGATCGGCAAAGGCAGATGATGCTGATGAAGGTGATGAGGGAGAAGGTGATGAAGAAGAGTTAGAAGATGACCCAGACGTGGACGAGGGCGAAGGTTCCTAGACTGTTTCTTGAATCATTGATACCTAACCTGCAAAACCCTATACCCGAAACCCTAAACCCCAAAATCACCATCCCTAGACATAAGACCCCCTACCCCGAGCTCGCTCAGGCTTCGCACGGCTCGCTTCTGACTTGCTGGCTGGTGAAGACTAGTAGAAAGCAAGGCCCGAAATATCCAGACACGCCCAGAGCCCTAACCCAAGCGGCCAGTCGATGTAGATGTCGCTTGTTTGCCGTATTCCTCGCAAGCCAATCCTCTTATTCTAAAGAACAACCGTAGCTCCCGAAACCCCGAATCCCTGAAACTCTGTCCCAGTGGATTCAGCGACGCCTCCGAAGAGCTTCTGCATCAGTGTGCCACCACAGACTACAAGCTTAAGGCTTATTAGGTTGAAGTATGGTAGGGTAGGGCCATTCAGGTTCCTGGTGTTTATGTACTTACACTACGTGTACTTGTGGTAGCCTCTTGATCTATAGTTTGGGTGGCCGTGCGGACTTGGAAGCATCGTGCGATTTTCCAAAGCTGCAGCAGCTGAGTACGGAGCTATGGTAACCGACATGGCTACACAGAACAGTGCCCCTATAACTGCCATACCCGCCAGTTATATGGTCCTTTGCTTATGTGCAACGTACTAACCTAAAAACCCTGGGCCAAGCAAAATCGTCTCCGTCGATAAAGCAGCTGCTCTTTTGCCGACAGTGCAGGATGAGATATTCTGCTTGATTTGTAATGCAGGATGAACTTCGAGGCTTCTGGGATGACTGTGTGCACATTGCTCAGACCTGTTAACTTAACGGTTGGAGTGGTGCTGCTGAGTGTAGTAGCTACCGAGAAACGCACATCTCTATTCTATGATTGTTGGTATATAGTGGAAGTAGCCCAACGCCCGAAATAATCAACTCCTAATTTTAAACATTAAATCCCTCCTCTGCACTTTAGACCCGGGTCGCTATACAAGAAATATGTTTGTTCATGAAGATCCCGATGCAGTGGTCGCTTCCACCGGCATCACCTGAGCAGCTTCCCAAGCCTCCCAAGTTTCCTTCATCTCCTGAAGGCATGTGGCTTTATGATTTCCGTCTAGAAGAGCAGCAAACCTCAAAGGCCACCCGAACATGTGATGACACAGGTCGAACATCATGTGGTGCATGAGGCCCAGCGTCGTCCAGACCAATTTCTCCATGATTTCGTCCTGGACTAGGACTTCCAGGCTGTCCAAACCATCACGGGCAAAGCGAACAATGCCGACCACATCATCTTGCTGCAAGATGCCCAGGTCATGTAGTGCCTCTTGGTTGTGACAGACACCTGCAAGCTCACTCACGATGTGGAGGCCTTCTCCGATTGCCAAGCTTTGCAAATGTCTCAAAGTGTCTGCACGACCCTTCATGTCAGTTCGACAACGGTTTAAAGCATTTCTCACCGGGCAGGACGCCCAAAACCACAGGTGCAGATCCCTCATCAGAGGCCCATTGGCGAGGCACACGGTTGCCACATGCATCTTGTTGCGACACTTCGTGTAGAGGGCTGTCTTCTCACTCTTTGCATTTCGCAACGGCTGGTCCTCTGCCTCTGTGCTCTTGCTCGCAGTCTTCACGACGGGGGTCAAGTCGTTCAGGGTCTCGGAAGTCACGTACCCAAGCTTCAGGCCATACGTGAGCAAGATCAGGAGGAGCAGTGTCCACTCTGATTTCCGCCCCTTGAACCCCGAATGAAATGCATCCCAGCGGCTGCTGTTGTTGACTCCATTCTTCTTCAGAAAAGTAGCGCCAGCCAAAGCCTCATGGATGATTTCTGCGTTGACGTCCCAACGCTCTAACCGCTGCTCACGTCCTATTGCTGGCATGAGTTTCCGCAGCAACGCATGGCAGGGATGACCATCCAGTTCAGCCACCTTCAGGTAGTCCTCCGTTTGCTCTCGAATCACTTGAAACCACTTGTGGTCTGTCCACGGACCTTGCATCACAGTCAAAAGGATCTCTGACAAGGCCACTTGTGCCTGCAGCTTTGCAGCTGTTGGCCATGACCCGCACTAATTGGTGGCGGACGTCCGGAAGATAGACTAGCCGTAATTGCAGGTGGTGTAAACAGAACCACATCGGTGCCACCACGTCGCTGCCCTGATCCCCCTGTACAACAAGGGACGGCAACTCCAGCAACGAACGCTCCTTGTCTTGGTCAGCATCTGGCAGGAAGAGCTTTAGCCCATGATCCAAAACTGCGTGCAGAGAGTGGTCCAGGGATAAAAGAGTGCCATACGATGGCAGCCCATTGCAAGTGTTTTTGACAAGTGGGTTGGACTTCTGAAGCTCTTTGTCCCGCTGCCCCTGTGCTCCTGAGTCTTGGACTCTGCCCTCGAGTTACAACATTAATCCTGGCTTTGGCAATCACTTAAAGTCCAAGCAAGTTTGTCTGTGTGAGTTTCCCGGTGGTTTCTGGCTGACTGGTTCCAGCAACAAAAGTAAGTTTCATGCTTTTCGAGCCGAACGCCTCCGACTCTCACCTAATGAGGTTAACGGTGTAAAGTTAAGTTTAGTAGCCGTGGACAAGACTAAGACTGCCGACACAAACTCAGGATGTCTCAGACTATCACTCAATTATTGACAACACCTCTTGGACAGACTGTCGACCTGATTTTGGATGACAGGGACAGGTACACAAGAAGAGTTTCAGCAAAGGATGTGCCTCTGACAGTTTACTTACTTCGGAAGCGTTGTTTGCTGCCTCGCCTGGCAACATTGAACCGAAAAAGTCAACAATCAAACAAGAACGCGGTGTTGTGTAGATTGCCTACCGAAAATAAACAGATTCAGGCACCACTGCCAGACGTTGACATCAAAACTGTGTGTCATGTCATGTGTCTGAAAGCATGAAAACAAACTAATCCAATCGGAAGGCTGATAAAGGCGACTGCAGTCTCGTCAAGCAGATGGGACTCGCCGGCGACAGCTTCTTCCCCAGGGAGGCGATGCTCTGAGTCCTGATGCACCTGCAAAGGTCACAAATTCGTCCATGTCTGGAATCCAATGGCCCGGGGACCCCAGTCTATGTTCATTATGTGCTAAGCATGAGCTCCACATGGCTCTGACCCCTCACGCAGACCTCCGGCCTGCTAATCCTGCATTTTGGGTACGCGAGCCCGACGCTTGCAAGTGTTACTTACTCAGTCTTACCCTTGATTGCATGCTGTGCACAGTGTCCTGGGGTTCGGGGGCCGGGGGGCGCGGCTCCGATTAAGTGAGGGGCTTAAGCTTCGAGGATTCCGCAAATCCGGTTCTGATTCTCGCTCGCTCTCTCTGTCTCTCTGTCTCCCTGTCTCGCTGTCTCTCTGTCTCTCTGTCTCTCTGTCTCTCTGTCTCTCTGTCTCTCTGTCTCTCTGTCTCTCTGTCACTCTCTCTCTCTCTCTCTGTCTCTCTCTCTCTCTCTTTCTTTCTGCCGGGCTTAGGGGTCGGTTGGCCCGACCCGAGGCTTTCAGCCCGCCGCTCCCTGTCTCCCTGTCTCTCTCTGTCTCTCTCTGTCTCTCTCTGTCTCTCTCTCTGTCTCTCTCTCTGTCTCTCTCTCTGTCTCTCTCTGTCTCTCTCTCTGTCTCTCTCTCTGTCTCTCTCTCTGTCTCTCTCTCTGTCTCTCTCTCTGTCTCTCTCTCTGTCTCTCTCTGTCTCTCTGTCTCTCTCTGTCTCTCTCTCTCTGTCTCTCTCTCTCTGTCTCTCTCTGTCTCTCTCTGTCTCTCTCTGTCTCTCTCTCTCTCTCTGTCTCTCTCTCTCTCTCTCTTCTGCTGAAACCCTAAAGCTCGACCCTGAGTCTCAACCGACAATGTCTGTGGACTCCAAAGAAAGGTGAAACATACACCTCCTGCACATGCCTGGGCCTACACTGGAAACCGTTCAGGCAATGAATTAAATCTCCGAAGACTCAGTTTTTCAAAGCCCGACGCAGGACCTGCAGACACCCCAAAACCCGATTTCTGGGTGAGGGCTGCGAATGCTGAGGAGCTTCAGCGTATCTGGACTAAGTGGGGAAGGGATGGCATGGTTCAGGGACTGACGCGAATGAAGACTTACTTGATTGAATAGGACTGTACTGTGCTCGTGCAGAGCACATGACATGTAGCCGATTCGATTACGGATTGCAACAATCCAATCACATGACATCTGGTCGATTCCATTGCAACAATCCTCAATTGCCGATCATCCATCCTCGGGCTTTCCTAAGCATTAATTCCCCCAGAGGCCTTTAAAACTTTAAAACGAGGACATGGAAGAACCGGGCCTGTGGAGGGCACCAACATGTGATGCCTGTGTCGAGGCACATGAGTGCGTAGTGACTTCGCTTGCGCCCTCCGGCTCTCGTCGCGTCGAATGCCACTGCCACCCGCCTGGAGCCCTTGAAGTGAGCCCGGCTGGACAACAAGTACTGACTCCTCTCCTTCCGTTTGTCTTTCGAACTTAGCCACAACTTTGCTGCCACTGATGCCATACGCAAATCACGTGTACGACGTCGCTTCACGTTGACTGGCTCACTCTCAGTCGGCCGCTGCTTCTTCTTCTTCCCCCTGGCTTGCCTAGCAGCCCAAGCTCTTTTCAAGCAACTTGCACGCGCCACGGGATCTTTGGCTCGTCTGTCTGTGAAATCCAATTCTGCGGGTTGTGTTGGGAACCCTCGAATGCACATCTCCAAGTGGATCCGACTGCAGAGTGACTGACAAACCTGGTGTTCCAACCAATGCAAACTCTGTACTCTGTGGAGTTCAAGTAAGGCATCCAAAAGGTGCAGCTCATCTCGGAGCATGGCTGGCAGCCTTTGCTTGCGCCTGGACTGGATACTACTGGATAGCCGGATAGCCCAACGACTCAGACATCTACGAGTACAGTACCCCACAACACTAACCCCAGGCCCCAGCCCCTTGCCCTGCAGGCCTGTTCTCCGTCTCTTCAGCCAGTCTTGCCGCGGTGGCCTCGTCATCATCCAGCACGCAGAAGTCCACACGTCCATCGACCACGGCAACTTTAACACCACTTCGAATCAAATAAACTTTGTCAGCATCCGCCACAGCAGCATCCACCAACAGGTTGAATCGCCCTCCAGCAAATTCTTTCAAGAACGCTTTCAGAATGTGGCGTGCTCTATCTTGCGCATCCCCTTTCATGCATTGATTCAGCATGTAAGTCAGCAGGAAGACGCTGCTCACAAACAGGATGTGCATCCGACCAGGTCCTTGCTTCTCTGGTGCAGCATGCTCAGGCCAGATGACGTGATTCTCGAGTTTGCAGCAATGACGCTCAAACAGAGGGCCCCACGAGGATTTCATCTTGTTCTGAATGAACTTGACTGGATTTCGCGGCTTCGAGTTCGTGGGAGGGATCCACGGCTCCAGTGCCCAGTACACCTGCTGGCCTGTGGCTCCCCGCGGCGCGGTGTGCTGGAGGGCCGTGGCCTGCATCAGAGAAGCTTCCGTCCAAGCTGGCAGAACCTCCAGGGCTAAGACACCCGCTCCGTTCAAACATACTTTTGTGTTCGGGCAATGTCTGTGAATTCCACTAAGTATTTCCATTCGTCTACAGTGTTCGCCAGAGAACCATCGCAGCGGCCGGCCTCGCGGATATACAGCGCTTGTTTCCGTTTCTGGAAATCGCAGAGCCACACTCGTTCCACCTCATCGTTGTCATGTCCTTTGCAGACGAACTCACGGCCAGCTATTTTCCAGACTGACCATGACATCAGCTGCTTGCACCACACCGTGCTGCCATCCTCCTTGCTGATGAATGCACGCCCATTCCGAAAATGGAGTTTCACTTTCTCTGGACTAGCATGCAGCACCTCATTGGTCTTTGTGTTATGCAGAACATACATGTTCCGCACACGGCTGATTTCGAAGAGCTCTTCGTGGCCCACTTCAGAACATTCTGTGTCGGATTCGGAGGGCGGATTTCCTCCGCCATTGCTGAGGTTGCCTTGGGATGATGATTGGGGGGGTTCTCAGTCTTCTGCCAGCTCGCTCCGCTCCTGCTTGGGGGATGATGTAGTGGGGCAACTCAAGAACATAATGAATGGTTACGAGGTTTTCGGCTGGGCCCACTGCTGATTTGGCCGATAGGACTGCAGACGAAACTCAGCGACAGGCTACGGTGCGGCTACGCTTTTGCAAGGCTGTAACAACACAAGCTTGGACAAGGCCACAACTGCAAAGCTCAACAACTCTTCTGGCGAGGACCCCAGCGAAGCTTCGGAACAGACCTCCACGAAGGCGATGCGAAGGAGGCAGCAGACTTCGGCGAAGGGCTCCTCTCGTATTTTACTGTAGACCTAGGTAGGCTTTCTCGTTACACGGGAGGCTTCGTTCAACGGCGGATTTGTTAACACATAAGCTTTTAACGAGCCAGCAAAGCAGACATTTAACGTCGATGAGTATTTTGTGCGCCTGAACTCATGCTGCTGGTTCAATGAAACTTTGGGCAGTCTGGAAGTTATTATTGCAATGACGTTTACTGTCCCCGTTCAACTGCAATTTTCTTGAAGCCACTCGCATCATTTGGACTGACTCCAACATCTGCTTGATTCCGTTAACTACAGGTTTTCGGACATTCAAAGCTTGAGGGATCAGGCTTTACCGGATTTAGAAGGAAGCCATTCTGTACGGTGGCACCAAGCCCAAAAAGGCACCTCTGCGAAGCTGGAGCTGCGGGAACTGGAGGAGCTTGCGGAGCGCATCGAGCCCTTGTCCCTGCGCATGCTGTTTTGGGGGGCTCAAAACTTCATACGGGATGGCTGGCTTGGGGTTTGTGAGGCAGAAAACAGTGCTCAGTTACAGATGGCGGGGCGGGCAGTTTGTTTTGCTTGAGAACCCTTTGAAACGTCCCTTGGAGCTTTTGGTCCCCTCAAACAGGGTAAGTGGCCGCTTAAGTTCAAGGTTCAGGGTTCTAAAGGTTGAAAGCGTGTGCGGGGATTACATGAAGACCCCATGGCAGGAGGTTTGGGATGGTTATCCAGTTCTTTCGGTCCCCTAAAACATGGAGCGCCTGTGGGTTTGTGAGCTCTGGCTGTCTGGGCTCTTGCGGGTTAAGCCGTAATCGGAATTAAGTCCTTCTTTTAACATTCTACCACAATCTACACCCCCCCTTGCAGTCGGAGCTTCTTTCTGCGGTCTGCACGAGGCAAGCTCGACACGTTTGAGAAAAGCCAACTCGGCTTCCAGAGCCTTGAAAACACGATCTCGGAACGACTGGCCAAAAACGCATTCCGCAAGCACTCCAGCCGTACCACTTGAGAGCGCACAGGAAGGTGTCTGCAGTCTGAAACTGAGTCTGTGTCAAGCTTTTGGACCCCTGAAACGATATTCTCAATAACTGTATGGACCTTGCCAGGCACTAATCTTTCGCATTAACATTAACAATTACAAATAAACCGACAACGAACTGCAGTTCCCCCCACGTGTAGCGAAAAGCCTACCTAAGTGAAATCGCGTGTCTGCCAAGCTTGCAGTCTCAGTCAACATCTCGTGCTCCATCTGGCGGAAAGCCTGCGGGTCTCAAGGTTGCAGTATCCCTGACCCTTTAGACACGCAGAGTCTCGACAATTACGAATTGTAGGCAAGCTGCCCCTGTGAAGGTTTCGGTGCCCCAAAAGAAACTTATGGAGCACTCTTGTACAATAGCTAGTTTTCAACCGAAAGCCCGCACCTGGCCCTCCTTCGCCTTGCCCTAAAGCCTCGAAAGCTCCGAACTGTCAGCAAGCGCATTCTTAGAGGGGCCCTGTGCAGGTTTCCGGGTCCCCAAAAAAGCTTCTGAAGCAAAAGCTAGGCTTTCGAACAGCAACTACGATACTACATGCACACTTCGTGCCTATGTCGTCCTCGTGATCTGTGCCAGCGCGTTCCACGCGCTTGCTTGACTTGCTCGATCTTGCGACGGGCCTGCAAGTGGCAGTGTCCCACTGTATCTTTGAGCCTATATACAAATGCTGGGCTTGTTGAACAGTATATAAAGTATTTAGCACAAAAGCTGGCTTTAAAACCGACAGAGCAAAGTGCTAGGAAGAGGGCCCCAACAAGGTCTCTACAGGCCCAGAGGTTTAGGGTTTGAGTTTGGGGTGGAGTTTCGGGTTGTTACAAGCCAGAAGCTTCAACAGTCCACAGACCAACGCGCTGCCCGTCGGCCTGGCGGGGGGGCTCCTTCGGCTTCACTTCTTTGCTCGCAGGACCCTTCGGACGGCTGGGACTGCTTGTCGGCCTACTACACAAGTTTCAGGGTCCTAAAAGCTCTAATAAGGTTTGCGCAAGGCTCGATACTGAGGAACTTGGGCCCCAAAAGTACATGTACTACACTAGTACTTGGACCCTTTGCGACAAAGGTTTTGGGGCAGCTAGACGAACTATTACACAAGTTTCAGGGGCTCAAAAGCTCTACCGAGGTCTGTGCAAAGCTGGGGCAAGCTGTGAGCATTCCTGTACTAGCACTTCTGGATAAAGGTATGGACAGTGCTGCTGTGCAGGTAGGTTTTAACTCTCAGCCCTAGACCCTAAACCCTCAAGCACAGACCCAAAACCGTCAACCCCAAACACAAAACCGCAAACCTTCAACCCCCAACCCAACACCCCAAACCGTAAACCCAAAACCCTCAACCCCAAACCCAAAACCCTCAACCCTAAACTCCAAACCCCAAACCCTCAACCCTGAACCCCAAACCTCAACCCTAAGCCCAGTACTCCGGTGCTTGAGAACCCTGAATGCCAATTTTCAAGGGCCCTGCAAGGTTTAGGGGTTTACGTTACAGGCCGGAAGCTTAAACAGTCCACGGGCAGCGCGGCCTGGCAGCGCTTTTTCGGCTTCACTTCTTTGCTTGCCGGATCCTTCGGACGGAAGGGAGAAGGGGTCCTTCAAAGGGTCCTTATGCAGGTTGTTGATGGCTATAAAGATTCTGGGGCTGCTTGACGATCTGGGACGCAAGCTTTAGAGCCCCAAAAGCTCTAACCCGGTCTGCACAAAGCTCTGAGCAATTACTATTACTTGGACCCTTTGGGATAAAGGTTTTGGGGCGGCTAGACTGGCTACTACACAACTTTCAGGGGCCCAAAAGCTCTAACGAGGTCTGCGCAAAGCTGGAGGCAAGCTTTGATAGCACTCCTCGATAACACAAAACCATGGACTTCGAGTGGCTAGAAAGTTTGCGGGGGCGGGCTACTGCACAAGTGTGAGGGGCCCCAAAGCTTTGACAAGGTCTGGGTGAACAATTGGAGGACTGCTGTCTACAAACATTCAAGGGCTGCAAAACAGGCTTTTCCACAAGCTTCAATGACGCTCTAACGAGGTCTGCGGGACCCTCAAGGACGCCTCGGCAGCGGAGCGTTTCGTCTGCTTGTCGAACCACTCTTTGTCTGCCTGCAAGTGCAAGAACGCGTAAGGGTGTAGCACATGTTTCGATCTTAAACTGTGGGGGGGGTGGGCTTGGCTACATGTTTTCTTGGCTTCAAACAGCTGTTGGTAGCTCGGCCGGACTGCCACAAACCCTATATTGGCCCTATATGACACGCGCGCCTTCACCAAGCGCAGTCCCTTGCCGAGGTACTGCTTGAGCAGCTGCCGCCGCTTGGTGGCTTTGTGCCGACAAAGGACAGCATAGTCGGCTTCCTGCCGATGGATGCATGCCCTCATATCGGCTTTGAGGGTGCCAAGAGTGCTGAGCGAGAGCCCGTCTACCAAGTGCTGCAAGGCGAGCACATCCTGGCGCTGTATGGTCGACCAGTTTCTGTGCGCGGCCAACACGGCTAAATTGCGGAGGTTCTCGCAGCAAACCTCCTCCGCTGCTAGCTGGATCATCGCTGCGCCAGCCGCCGACATCTTGTACTTGCGCGGGTCGTGGCCAGCCTGAACCAAGGTTTCACGCAGCACCGCCTTGAGGAGCCGCTGGAAGTGGTNCTCCGCTGCTAGCTGGATCATCGCTGCGCCAGCCGCCGACATCTTGTACTTGCGCGGGTCGTGGCCAGCCTGAACCAAGGTTTCACGCAGCACCGCCTTGAGGAGCCGCTGGAAGTGGTCCTGCAAAGGAGCTGAATCACTCAGCGACATGTCGTCACAAGTCGTCCCATGCGAAAGCTCAGGTTCTCCGGGATCGCGTTCTCGGACGTCCACTGCGCCGTGAGGATTTCGCGGCGAGCTCTCTCTCCTTGCTTATACTTCTTCTTGCCCACCTGCCACGGCAAGGCTGGGATTCTCGGTTTGATGACCATGAAAGTGGTGTCCATGCGAATTTATCAGTGAGGAAACTGCTTGTCATGATCTGATCGTTTCCACCTGCTGTGGCTTNCCACCTGCCACGGCAAGGCTGGGATTCTCGGTTTGATGACCATGAAAGTGGTGTCCATGCGAATTTATCAGTGAGGAAACTGCTTGTCATGATCTGATCGTTTCCACCTGCTGTGGCTTAGTCGAAAGGGCTCTCTGCAGGGTTGGGAGCTGTGATAGTAGCGCGAACCTCAATTGTTAGAAAGGTTTTAAAACCGAGAAAGCACTAGAAGAAAGCTGGCTAACGGTTCTATTTCAAGTCCCTTGGCAGGTTTGGGGGCCTCAAAACAAGGTTCTGGAGCTTAAAAGTGTGCTTCAGCAGAAAGCCCACGCCGGCCTGGGCCTCCTCCGCCAGCTCCTCCGCCATTGCCTCCGGGCCAGAGTCTCGATAACTCGGAGCGAGCTGTTTGGGGGTTTAGGGTTGGAGTTTAGGGAAGAATTTAAAGCACGCTTTGGGGTTTAGGCAGGCTACAAGCTTAAACTGTCCACAAACCAGCAGACGGGTGCTCTCGTAGGTCGAGAAGATTGTGCCGGGAATCACCGGGTTCAGGCTTTCATGTTTGGGTGCGGTGAGAGCTTGAGGGCTTTAGTAACCCTTTACCCTAAACCCTTAATTCGGTACAACACGAGCTCGGAGCCTTCCAAACCTTCAGACCACGTCAGGGCTAAGCACAAACCAAACAGCCCCCCTCGAAAGGGCTCTCTGCATGGTTGGGAGCTGTAATAGTAGCGCGAACCTCAATTGTTAGAAAGGTTTTAAAACCGCGAAAGCAGCAGAAGAAAGCTGGCTAACGGTTCTATTTCAAGTCCCTTGGCAGGTTTGGGGGCCTCAAAACAAGGTTCTGGAGCTTAAAAGTGTGCTTCAGCAGAAAGCCCGCGCCGGCCNTTCAAGTCCCTTGGCAGGTTTGGGGGCCTCAAAACAAGGTTCTGGAGCTTAAAAGTGTGCTTCAGCAGAAAGCCCGCGCCGGCCTGGGCCTCCTCCGCCGGCTCCTCCGCCATTGCCTCGTCTCGACAACTCGGAGCTATCTGGGGGTTTTTTGACGCTCACACTCGGCAATACCAGGCGAGGTCTTGAGTACAATTCTAGCGCAACGAGACAGGTTACTTAACTTGTGAGCTTTGGCTTTGCCTGTCTTTGTAGGTGTCGATGACAAACACAACTTTGCATGCTTTGTCAACGCGGTCACTTCCCCATCGTGCTTTCCAAGCCACCGACAGATAACGACCCATAACTGCATGGAGATGTGACCACAGACTCGACAGTGCGGTTGGCATGATCTTGGGGTGTGTCTGATCCACTTGGGTAACCCTAGTTTGGGCATCCATCAAGCCAAGTGAAACATGGTGATACGAGGGGGTACACTGTGCTAGCCTGTAACTGTCCACTGATGTAAGACAACGGAGTAGTCCGCATGCAAGACGTGCATCAAGACGCTCATCATGCCCAAACCAGAAACATACAATCTCTCTCTCCAGAGTGCCAAAATGGCAATGTGAGTATCCGGAGTCCTTCCGAGGGCATGCAGGGATGTCAAATATGCATCTTTACATGCAATGCAAAGAGAAATGCCAGGGTGCCCGTTGCTTTGTCCCAAGGATGCAGCCATCCTAATTCCACAAATTCTGAATTCCGGTGTGTAGGGTTGGAGTTTAGGGAAGGATTTAAGGCACGCTTTGGGGTTTAGGCATGCCTAAACTTTCCACAAACCAGCAGACGGGCGTGCCAGAAGTCCGTAGCTGCAGGTGCTCTCGTAGGTCGAGAAGATTGTGCCGGGAATCACCCGGTTCAGGCTTTCATGTTTGGGTGCGGTGAGAGCTTNCCACAAACCAGCAGACGGGCGTGCCAGAAGTCCGTAGCTGCAGGTGCTCTCGTAGGTCGAGAAGATTGTGCCGGGAATCACCCGGTTCAGGCTTTCATGTTTGGGTGCGGTGAGAGCTTGAGGGCTTTAGTAACCCTTTACCCTAAACCCTTAATTCGGAACAACACGAGCTCGGAGCCTTCCAAACCTTCAGACCACGTCANGAGAGCTTGAGGGCTTTAGTAACCCTTTACCCTAAACCCTTAATTCGGAACAACACGAGCTCGGAGCCTTCCAAACCTTCAGACCACGTCAGGGCTAAGCACAAACCAAACAGCCCCCCCTCGAAAGAGCTCTCTGCAGGGTTGGGAGCTGTGATAGTAGCGCGAACTTCAATTGTTAGAAAGGTTTTAAAACCGAGAAAGCAGCAGAAGAAAGCTGGTTAACGGTTCTATTTCAAGTCCCTTGGCAGGTTTGGGGGCCTCAAAACAAGGTTCTGGAGCTTAAAGTGTGCTTCAGCAGAACGCCAGCGCCGGCCTGGGCCTCCTCCGCCGGCTCCTCCGCCATTGCCTCCGGGCCAGAGTCTCGATAACTCGGAGCTATTTGGGGGTTTAGGGTTGAAGTCTAGGGAAGGATTTAAGGCACGCTTTGGGGTTTAGGCAGGCTACAAGCTTAAACTGTCCACAAACCAGCAGACGGGCGTGCCAGAAGTCCGTAGCTGTCAGGTGCTCTCGTAGGTCGAGAAGATTGTGCCGGGAATCACCGGGTTCAGGCTTTCATGTTTGGGTGCGGTGAGAGCTTGAGGGCTTTAGTAACCCTTTACCCTAAACCCTTAATTCGGAACAACACGAGCTCGGAGCCTTCCAAACCTTCAGACCACGTCANGAGAGCTTGAGGGCTTTAGTAACCCTTTACCCTAAACCCTTAATTCGGAACAACACGAGCTCGGAGCCTTCCAAACCTTCAGACCACGTCAGGGCTAAGCACAAACCAAACAGCCCCCCAAACCACAGCTTTGAGTGCTTCGGAAGCAGTTTCCAGGAATCCAAACCGCCAACAGACTGGAGTTGGGTATGAAGTATTGCTCAGACAGTGCAAAAGCGGCAGTCTGAGAGATACCGAAATTTACCACTTGTCTACAGGTTTGAGACGGTCAGAAGTTGATTCCTGAGACAAGAACGATCGGCCTTGGCCTTCGCAGTGGCCGGCCGCGGCTTCCGGGTCTTCGGAGACACCACCTCGTCCTGGAACTCAGGACTTGGTGTCTTCTAGAAACCAGCCTTCCTCGAAACAAGGAATCACTGAAGAGTTTGTNGCATTAGGGTCTCAGGAACCCTACACTCTAAACCCCTTAATTCAGAACAACACGAGCTTGGAGCCTTCCAAACCTTCAGCCCACGTCAGGGCTAAGCACAAGCCAAACAGCCCCCCAAATCACAGCTTTGAGTGCTTCGGAAGCAGTTTCAAGGGATCCAAACCGCCAACTGACTGGAATTGAGAATGAAATATCGCTCAAACAATGCAAAAATGACAATCTGAAAAATACCCACTTGTCTACAGATTTGAAACGAACAAAAATTAATTCTTCGACGATCGAGCTTGACCTTCGCAGTGGCCGGGCTAGACTTCGGAGTCTTCGGAGACACCCCGTCCTGGAACTTAAGACTTGGTGTCTTCTAGAAACCAACCTTCTTCGAAAAAAGGAATCACTGAAGAGTTTGTTCTGGCTGGGGCATTAGGGTCTGAGGAACCCTACACCCTAAACGAGGCACAAACCAAACAACACCCAAAAAATCTCAGCTTTGAGCGCTTCGGAAGAAGTTTCAAGGGATCCAAACCGCCAACTGACTAGGGCTTTGTCTGCAGTATTGCTCAGACAATGCACAAGTGGCCGCCTGACCGCTTGTCTACAGGTTTGAGACGATCACAAGTTGATTCCTCAGACAAGAACGATCAGCCTTGGGCTTTGCAGTGGCCGGGCTTGGCTTCGGAGTCTTCGGCGGGGTCTTCGGAGACACATCCAGGAACTTAGGACTTGGTGCCTTCTAGATACCAGCCTTCTTAGCAAAAAACAATCACTTGAAGGGTTTGGGCTGGCTATTAGGTCTTAGGTAGAAAGCCTCAGTTGAAAGGTGCTGGGCCATCAGCTAGTCGCAATCTAGGGACCTGCGAGGCATGAGGATTTTGAGCCGTATGACTCAGGATATTTTTTTGAATACTAGAGCATTTCCTTGGCGGTGTTTGGAGGTTTCAGACTGCTAGAAGTTCCCAATGCCGGCAAAAGGCTGGGCGAGAGGCTGGGCGCTTCTTCGCCGGCATGGCACGACGGGCGCCACTCAGAAGCAGTGCCAACTATCCCCAAAGGCTTTGAAAAGCAGTTTTCAGGTTTTCTTAGACCCCTTCTGCATGTGAAGGCATGCAACGCCACGCATTTAACGAGTTAAAAACCCTACCTAGCTATAGACTGGCCCAAATTGTTACTTCGACGCGGTCTGTCCCCAGCTTCGGAAACAACTTCGACGCAGTCGGCTGCGAAGCCCCGGCGGCTCTTGACGAAGGATGAACGGAAAGCCTGGCTAGGCCTGAAGGCTACAAGCCACGTGAATCCAAGACAGGAATCCCGGAACTGAACCGCTTCCACGAACAATCTGGCCCTGGAGCTCGGAAAACCTCGAAACTGTCAGATCCCAGACCTCTCCAGCACCTCTACAGGACCTCAAATGGACCTCTCCGTGTCATTCATTCACTGCAGGCTTCGGCAACCACTGCTTTAGTGTCCCTCATAAGGTCAATCATTTCAGCCGTCACAAGCTTCATTCTCTTCCAGTGGTCCAGGTGATGCCAACCCAAAGCAAGGCATCTGCCATAGCCATTCAGATCGTCAGTCTAGCACAGAACAGAACCCCACCCGCAACCCCGCATAGATCCTCTCTCTGCTAACCTTCTGGAAAACACTTTCTGAACCCTTCTGGGCAAAGCAGGCCTGGAGCGGCAGCATCAAGAAGCCACGCTGGCCAGGCTTGCGCCTTTCGAAAGAAATCCAGATTCCAATGTTGGGGAGGATGATGTGGCTGACTCTCATAATGGTTTCAATAGGAGGATGCAGAGGATGATCAGGGCTACGATGAAGTAAACCAGTGGGACTCAACGACATTGTTGGCAGGATAGCACAGATCATGGACCAGACGACCCAACTCTAGCCTGTTTTTTCTGATGCTTCTTTTTGGGGGAGGTGTCTTCAGCTTTGGGCACAAGGATTTCGATTATTCTTTGGAAGATGCATGCTCTGGACAGAGTGACTCCTGCACGGCCTGAAGCCGACCTAACGAATGATACTGGCTCTGGCTGGTCATCTAAGGCATGCAGGCTGGCCACAACTATGCTTCATCACACTCTGCCCGTCCCCATCGGGAACAAAACCAGTCTGCCAGACTGAACTGCTGACCCTGACAATGGGGTCAGGAGCGTATCAAGGGAATGCGTGGCAGTTGACTTCCTGATTTTGTCACAATCTCAGAGTCGCAGAACCCCAACGCACTGCTGCCAGACTGCTGATGTGTTCTGATGCAAGCGCTGCCTGCCAGCCCCCCTATGGACACGAAAATGTTCACTGACTGCCAGCCCGTCACTTGCTGGTGCCACAGACGAATGCAATCTGCAATCCTATTATCAGACATTTCTCCGNACGAAAATGTTCACTGACTGCCAGCCCGTCACTTGCTGGTGCCACAGACGAATGCAATCTGCAATCCTATTATCAGACATTTCTCCGCAGCTGCACAGCACAGTGACGGCACAGACGCGTCACCCCCGAGGTTAAGCCTGACATTCGTCTGGCCATCACATCAGACAGAGACGCTCAAAATAGCTTTTATGAAGCTCAGCCACTCTGTCCTTGGTATCAGATCTCATGCCCTGGCTTAGGACTCAGCTGCCGGACAAGTTACTGGGCAATGAAACTCCGGAATCCAATAAGTCTTAGACTATTAAAGACGACTCGAGGCTCGCGACTCGCAACGTCCTCTGACTTTTGCATTCAGAATTCAACACGCAGTCAGTTTTCACGAGACTTGAAGACTGCCCATAAATAAATGAATACCCCGGCACCCTCACCAAATGGTCTGGACCCTCACTTCATACACCTGAAACCTAGAAAGGCGATTCAACGGACCATTGCAGCCGTACCTTGAGAAGTGGCTGCGAGAAGAGCTTGCTCCACGAACTTGGCGTGCTGATTCCCAAGATCAACCCACGCTGAGCTAGCGCCGTGGGGATTGGCTTTGCTTCGCCGTGACACGGATCTGGGCAGAANAGTGGCTGCGAGAAGAGCTTGCTCCACGAACTTGGCGTGCTGATTCCCAAGATCAACCCACGCTGAGCTAGCGCCGTGGGGATTGGCTTTGCTTCGCCGTGACACGGATCTGGGCAGAAAGCTCCAACTCTTGCATAGCGGAGCCAGCCACAGGATGGAGTCTTTCTCCAGAGACGCCAGATGCTCCAGAAACATTGTCAACCCAGCCTCTTCCAGAATGTTCTGTGCACTCGGGTCGTCCGTGGGATTGCGAATGTCAATGGAAGCTGTGTCCAAACCTTTCGCAGCCAGAGCCTCGCTGATTCTTCGGCTTGAGCGCGGCAAGCCGTCGAAGACGGACAAGCCACCCAACACGAGAGGTTCTGACCTGATCTGCCTGGTCAGGCCAAAACAGCAACTCCCAATCCTCAGGAAAGTCCACCTTCCCTGTTTTCATTGGCGGCATTGCTGCTAGTCAATCTGGCACCACTTTGCACCTCCCTTGTCTGAAGCCACCCCAAAGCTGCAGAGCTTCCGCTTGCAGCAACTACTCCGACTAAGTCGTGAGGTCAGTAACCGAGACAGTGCCCAGACGCTCCAGACGACAATCTAGCCAACTTCAATTACTTCATTCAATTCAATCAAAACTTCGGCACGGCCTGCAACATCAGCTGCAGCTCGTCCAGCAGCAGCTAACACAACCTGCGACCGAGAACTAACTTCAACCCACGCCCGACATGCATCACGCTAGACGGTGTGCGCTCTGCAAATAATCAAGCCGACCATGGCCATGAACTGTTTCAACGGCTGCTTTTCGACAGCCTTTCTGTGTGCCGGGCGGGCCAGTGACAGTACTACCCTAGAGGGTTTTTCAATATTCAACCAGCGGCAGAATCTCCCAAAGGCACATGGTGATGGCTTACGTTTCCGTGAAACCTACAGCACACCCAAACCCTGCAGCTCGGAAAGCCTAAACTCCTAAACCGTAAACTCTAGAGCCATAAACCCCAAGCTCGAAAGCCGGAAATTCAAGCCAGAAAGCCCTCAGCCTTTGTCCGGTCCAACCTGCGGAGGGCCAGAACACCCGGGCGATAACGAGTGGTCTTCTTCATGGTGCCCACGGCGGGAGCCTGGGCTTTGCGAGAATGCTATAAGGGGCCTTAATACTTACAATAAAGTTTTGGGGCCCATTATACTAGAGTAGTAATACAGTAAGGAACCCTCAACATTGACAGTACTGGTAATTATTTAAGCCCTTGAAGGGTGCTATAGGCGAGCCATTAANTTTTGGGGCCCATTATACTAGAGTAGTAATACAGTAAGGAACCCTCAACATTGACAGTACTGGTAATTATTTAAGCCCTTGAAGGGTGCTATAGGCGAGCCATTAAGCAATCTATAAGGCTGTCACAAGGATGAAACTAGGGGCCTCAGTATGTATAATCTAAATTTATGGAACTCTAAGCAATACTAGTAGTATTTGCGCAGGTTTTCACATTATTCCTGATTTGATAATCTTACATCTCCATGACGTGGAGGCTATACCAAACTCAGGCTACGCATGTTCTTTAGCTCTGGCGTATTGGGTCTGCTTTGGAGCTAAAGCCAAGAACCGAAACCTTGAATCTCTGCGAGCCAAATCCAAACCCTCCGAACCGACTGTCTAACAACATCGAACTTCTGGGAGGGACCTGCGTCGTCCCGACGCTTAGAAAGCCGAGAACAGACAACCAATCCCGCTAAGTTCGAAACTTTCGAGCCTGGGACTTGGGCTCATAGGTTTGGAGCATGAATCCCTAAACCTCCAGTAAACCCCAACAGTCAAGACCACAACTTGGACGACCAGCGTGTTTCTACCTCTGCCAAACACTGGGGCAACCGCAGCCTTGCGTGCAGCCTTCGCAACCAAATCACCACCTGCTGCCTGCAGCGAGGTTATGAGGACCTCTTAACCCAAAGGGTCCAAAGTACCTATAGAGTAGAATGTTGGGTTTCTATGTTGAGACTTACTGTTCTGATTTGGGGAAGTACTCCCCCTAACAGTACCTAGGACCCTTTTACAATGTACTAAGGAGCCCTATAGAAGAATAGGTTATTTGAGGTCCAGGTAAATCCGAAACCCGCCTTGAACTCCAGAGCCTCTTCTGTCTCCTCTTGGGATTGGTGACCTGGTGGGCTTCACCAGGGTTTTCGAGGTTTAAACTGTTACCTCATAATGACGGAAGACCTACCGTTGGAAGCGACATTTTCTGCAACCTGAGCCATGTAGAAGTGACGTTTAGGAATTACTCTCGGATTTTGAGTAGTTTAAAGTTGAGGAGCTCTTGCAGCAGTCGGGGGTTTGCTATGTTGGACGAAGTGCTGCTCGCATCTGGCAGCGCTCACCCCAAACGCCGCTCGAAGCTTACATCGAAACTGCAGCCTTTGAGTGATACTCTGAATCAGTGAATCCTGCCTCATACCATTGTATGGTTAGCCAATTACGCGCGATGGTAGTTCCTACATCCCTGATACATTCACCCCCCTAGCTAGGTATAGGCCTCAAACACCTGTTTGTTAATGAGATCCACTTAAGCCCGACACGGGTTAAGCATCCATACCCAAGTGGCCTACACCACCTAGCTTTGCATAAGGCTTTCTCAGCCCATAACCTTAGACCCTGAACCCTAAGTTATTAAACCCTGAACCCGAAACCTTAAAACCCTGAAACCCCCAAGCCCTAAACGCCCTAAACACCCTAGCCGAGCACGCACGACGTTTGAAGCTTCAGAACTGTCGAGAACGTGTCCTCCCCGAAAACTTTCATCACCAGACTCCCGGAGTTTGGGGTTTAGGGGTTTAGAGGGTTTAGGGTTTGGGCCAAAGGATCCCTAGAACCGCAAAGGGAACATCAATTCAGCCCTGCCTTTCCACCGGCAGACTTCCTCGGAAGTTCGCAGATGTGGGGAGGGTCCTATTATGGCCTTCGGGTGTAGGGAGGCTTGCTGGGTACCCATAGCCCCCAAAGTAGTTCCTTTTCGGGATTACCTTATAGAATTCTAAATATGATCCCCAAAAAGGAACTACTATGGGGCCTATGGGTAGATAGTTTACTTATAGTTTACTGGATTTACGAGGTCTATCAACTAAGCGATTCGTGCAGGAATTTTTGAAGGGGTCCTTGGTGACAAGATAGCGTCGACTCATCGTGGGGTGCCCTTCGGGCTACATGTGGCATAAGTTTGAGGGTAGGACCTCTCCAGGACCTCCCTGGTACCTCTACGGACCTGGATTGTACCACTTGGAGTTTCGCACCCACTATCGATAGAACTCTTTATTCTACAGGGTTAAGCGTTTAGGGACTTGGGTTTCAGGGTTTGGGCTTGACTGTGGAAGTGTACAGTGGAAAGTCTTCTAAAGCATCTTTCACGTGAAAGTTATTCTTGTGTGTAAGTGACTATAAAAAGCAAACTGCCTCAACCTACAAGCCCTAAACCCTAAACCCTTCCCCCTTCCCTAAGCCCTGTACCCTCAACGCGATCCTCTGTGCCCGAAGAGGCAGCAGCTGGCTGACTCCTGCAAGCAAGAGATGCTCAAGACCAACGTTTGAAGGTTGTCACAACCGGGTGTTGGCTTTGGCATGTGTTGTTGATGAACGGGTTGATTAGCTTCAAGGGTGGAGAATTAAGGTCTTAGAGCTGTTTCGTGTGCAAGGCTTAACTCTTGGTTTCGAGATAGCACAGGGTTACGGATTGCATATTGTTTGGACATTGGGGTCTCAATTTCCTTAAGCCCGAAGCCTGAAACTCAGGGTTTAGGGTTTGGGTTTTCTTTCAGGGTTTTAGGGGTGTTTAGGGTTCCCAGTGCCCCGAAGGGCTTAAAATCGAACTGCCAGGATCGTGGTTCTAAATGTTGTGATGATCTTGCTTTGGTTCTGAGTCCTAAGGGCGCGCAATTGTGCGCAAGTATGTTGGGTTCTACAAGGGCTCGACTCTGTGAGAAGGGTTCTACAAAAGTGCTTTGGGTTCGTGAACCTCAGGTTTTCGGATCTTAGGGTTTTTTGGTGCAGGGCCACATGGATTTTGGTGCAAGGTTTCAGATTTCAGGCTCTGTGGGGAAAACCCTCACCGCAACAACAAGCGAAACCGATTGATTACCAACCAGGGTAATCTGATTACCCTGGTTGGACAACAAGGGTGTACAGCATACGATTAACAGTTTAGAGCTCCACCCGTTGGCGAAGACACTGATGAGCTCTAAAGTCTCATTATGGATGACTGCGTATCAAACACAATACAACTTCAGATTCAGTGGTGACCCTGCGTGAAGTACTGACTGAAATCCGATTCATAACGCAAATCGAAATGTGAACCACCAGGAGAGACGCCCCTTCATTTTCCGTCCCGACGCGGGCAAAACATCACCGCCCGAAAACATGACGGATCGATGCCATCTGCAGCACAGCCACCCGTGCTTGCTTGAATTTCATCACTTTGCATTCAGTGCACTGGGCAGAAATCACTTTGCGCTCACCAGCCCACCAGCGCCGCCGCCTCTGCCCCGACCACCGCCACGACCAGCACCTCCCGGGCGAGGCCCAGGCTTCTCGGGAGGCGCCTCGGCCTTTTTCTTCTTCTTTTTCTTCTCCCCCGACGATGACGAAGCTGAAGACGAAGCCCGGCGCTTGCGATCCTTCAGGCGCCACATGGGGCAGGGCTTACAACATAGAGAGGGGCACCTAAAACATCCCTGAAACATACCCCCGGATTTCGCCACCCTGCCTTGGGAGGCACCAACTCAGATCTCACCTTCTCCACCGTGGCCTGGAATCGCTCAAGCTCGATCCGAGCCTTTTCATTCCTTTTCCAAGACTCGATCCTGAGCTGGTCGCTCTGCACTTCCTTCTCCGATGCCGCCTTTAGCCGATTTGAACCGGCGATCCTGGGTCAACACGAATAAAAAAAGACCTTTAGGCTTCCCTTTACGCGTAATCCAAGGCACTAAAGCATTGTTAATAAGTGTAATCATGATCGGTTCAGGGGTGATTTCTGAGCTAAGCGGCACCAGGTGGTGCGCCGCCTTCGCAAACTCTTCCAGGCCAGGAATCTGCACAGTCACTGTCACAGGCGGCGGGCCTGTGACAGTGCTGCACTGCATAAAAAAATAGCAACCTAACCACACTACGCTTGACTATTAATTAGGTTAACCTTAAACTAAAAAGCCCGGGGGCCTGGAACAGGGAGAATGCCAAAGGGAGGCCGCGGATTCGGAGCGATCTCAGCAGAGTTGCGCCTCGCAGCGGGAGGAGTCGCCGGGATCCTCTTCGCATCGAAAGGGCTTGTTTTGGGCAACGGCCTTGTTGTGGTGAACGTTGTCGGATCAGGAACGTGCATGGTCATCTTGCCGGGGCCCACCCAGTCAGCCGGAGGCTTGGCATCTGCGGTCGGAGTCATGGTCTTCGCCTGCGTCGCAGTCGGAGTCGTGGCAGGAACGGGCATGGTGGCCTCCAAAACACCTGACGCTTTGGCCTTTGTCGTAGTCGGAGTCGTGGCAGGAGCGGGCATGCTCATCTTGCCGGTGGCCTCCAAGGCACCGGAAGCTTTGGCCTCCATCGTTGTCGGAGTCGCAAGAACGGGCATGCTCATCTCGCTGGTGGCCTCCAACGCACCAGCTTTGGCACTTGAACCTTTGCCCGAAACCGTGCCAGCATAGCCAGTGCGTTTGGGGGGGTGGGGAGGCGGTGGCTTGGGGG
>BGNK01000364.1:176358-235077 GCA_003297005.1 Symbiodinium sp. clade A Y106 | reverse complement strand
CTCGGCGCGCCCAGACTAGCCCAGGGCTTCCAGCTGATGCTCATGATGCGGGCTTTTGGGGGGCCAAGATGGGAGGGACTATACTGCCCGGTGCACGAACTCGCGCTGCCCGCACCTGGTGCAGCCCTTAAATTATTATTATTATTAGTATTATTTTTTGTATTTGAAATTCTCTGAAAGGGTACAGGGTGAGCCCCCCTGTTTATAACCATATTATAAGAAAGTTGTGCTTCTTGTATGATATTTACAAAAAGATAGCAGAGAGTTATGGAGGACTTAGCGGAGTCGCTTGTAAGGGAGTTATAAAAAGATAGCCTATGTTTTTATAACTTGTTATATCTTTTTATAACTTTTTGTATCTTTTTTTGGATATGTTTTTTACAATTACGTTTATTCGCAATATTTTTTGGAGAATGCATGCAATGAGCATCTGAAGCATGGAATTCTCTAGAAACTCTGCGATTTGCGATTTTTTTCATGGCAAGCAGATGATGCGGTCGTTTTCTTGAGACTGCCATTGAGGAAGTCTTGGATGCTGCATGTCAGCAAAACGTAGCATGCTCATATGTTCTGTCTTGCGAAAGACATATTCCTCTGGACGACAGCTCTGCAGTTGCAGCGGCTCGAAGGCGACGTACAGCACGTGCCCCCTCTGGAGGAAGAAGTGACAAAGTCCGCCCTCCGGCCGTCCCTGCCCCCACAGCAAGATGTCGCCTTGCCAGAGCTCCAGCAAAGCCACTCGGCACTTGGAGGCCAGCAGGCACCCATGCACACCGGTAGCTTGGAGGACTTCGTCCTCCGAAAAAGCTTGCAGGAGCTCGAAAGCCCCGTTCAAGAGTGGGAGGTTTTCCCGCAGGAGCTCAATGCTGCGGAGCAGAAGTCGTGGAAGCACAGCTAAGCAGAAACCGCCTTCGCGACTTTTTGCAAGTTGCGAAGAACAAGCTTCGGCATGAAACTGTTTAAAGTTCTGGTGCTTGGCTTCTGCCGGCCAGCAAGTAGGGGTACAGTGAAAGTGTCGGTAGTGCGGCCCCAAATGTAGCCGATGATGATGCTTTGGTCTCAGATTTTCGGAGCCATAGCAGTCCACGAAGGCTTTGTGGTGGGCTCGCTGGGCTTGGTCCAATGCACCCGTGTCTCGGGTGTAGAGCACCTGCCGCACCTGCTCGGCACAGAAGCACAGCAGCAGGAAGCAACGGGCGAACTGTGCGAGGGCCGGGACACGGCTCCAAAGCTTGACAGTGTAGAACCGTAGCAGCGGCAGCAAGGCCGTCAGCTGGCCTGCAGAGCCCTTGTAGATTTCTCCTTCGAAAAAGACAGGGTTGAAGAGCCGGCTCGTCCAACTACAGTTCTGCCCTGCTCTCAGATGCATGCCGGGGCGTTTCCAGCCAGCTTGCTTCGCAGCATCGGCCACTTGCTGCACGGACCGGCCCGTGTGAGTCTTTACAGCAGTCAGAAGCGAAACCGTCTCGCTTCCAGCGATACCCTTGGCAAAGTAAGCATGCATTGAGTCGTTGCAGGTCTTCTCCACTGTAAGGAGGCTTCGGGCTGGAGCAGCACTGGCACCCCAGATGCCATGCTCGGCGACGTCAAGACGAAAGCCGGAGACTCTTTCCCTCAGCTCTCGTTCCTTCTTGGTCATGGTGTACAGCACCAGCTCAGCGGACCTATACAAGGTGAACTGAGACAGGTCCTCCTGCTCGATGCCGTGGAAACCGGCTCCAGCACCAGCAGCCGGACTGTGCCTAGCCACACAGTTGCAGCAGAACAGGCAGGGCTTCAAGCCTGCCGATCCCTTGGCGTGGAAGGCTCCCCGTTGGCTGTCGTGGTCGCTGAGGAAAAGATGCAGCCGCAGCTGCACTTGCACCTCCGCACAAAGCAGGAAGGGGCGGTCCAAGGACTGCTCCTTCCAAGCATGCAGGAAGGCCACCGTAGCCTGGCCAAGACCGCCAGGCAACAGCTTGAGTTGGGAGTGGAGCAGCATGGCAACGGGGAACCAAGTGCTTGGTGAGTGCAGGTCGAAGGACACATAGAACATCAGGGCTTTCATGGAAGGATCCGTGCTGAGCACGTTGCCCCCCGTGGTCTCGTCATGAAGCCAGACCACCCGGAGCTGAGGGTTGCAACTGAAGAACTGTTTCATCTCTGGACTGTGCTCAGTGACCCGCGAGAGAAGCCTCTTCATGTCAGCAACCACAAAGCCCACATGGCCTTGGCCATCCGTGGCCGGCAGCCAACGGGTTTGGAAGCAGGCCCGCATGGGCCCCATCACCTTCTCCACTTTGCGGCGGAAGGCACCAGTGGGCCGCTTCTTTTCCCGCTTCCCCTCCTGCAGCAGTCTGGTCATTTGCCATATAGTCTCACCAGACCAATGGCCCAAAGCCGTTCTGCAGGTGTCCTCTGTCAGAGACCTGCTTCCCGATGAGGGGTTTTCCCCTTCATGCTTCCGCTTTGACATGAGCACATGTCAGTGCTCGCAGCCGTGGCTGCAGGGGCGGCTGGCGGCTGCCCTCCCTTGAGCCAGCTTTGCAGGAGGAGTGGTGAACAGTGTCTCGGTGTGTTTTTGCCTACAAAAAGCTACGGCGGCGACTTCAGTAAAAGCGCTGTTTTTCTCTAAGGGCGGGCGGGCGGGTTCAGTCCATGCCATTCGGGTCCAGCGCTTTCGGGCTGGAGACTGCAGCTTGTCGCATGTCGCAGCCAGCGGCTGTGCAGCCCCTCCCTGCACAGTCCACAGCAAACCCTGTAGCCAGGGCCTGCCTGCCGGTCGCAGCGACGGCATTTCTTGTAGCCGTCGCCCTGCTGCACTGCTCGGCATCTTTTCGTGTGGCGACCATACACACAGGTGCTGCAGCAGTGACGGTGGCTGGGGTCCGCCAGCACGACCCGGCAGCCTGGTGTGCTGCAGCTAGCTGCCATGCTCCTCTTGCTTGAGCCAGAAGAAACGGCTGCAGCAGGAAGCTTCCCTACAGCTATCTTCCTAACTTCAACACACGAGAAGGGTCCTGAGCACGAGTGTCTTTGCAGGGGGCCTTCTTTGTCGGCGCATTGCGCCCGGCCCGGCCGTTGCCGGGAGGTCTTTGGAGCAGCCCTGCTGGGCTGCAGCAGTCCTTGAAGTAACCCTTCCTGGCTGAAAGCCTCAAGGTCTCAAGCCCTAAACCCTCAAAGTTCTGCTCCGAAAGGGCCGCTGCAGCCAAACTGGTTTCTCAGAGTGCCGAAGCAGAGAGCACTTGCTTAAAAGATCTAAAGATGAATGACCCCTAAGCCTTTAGCACAAAACGGGGCCATGGGAGATAATACCATGTAGGATGGCAAGCAGCATCCTCAGCGACGGGCCTTCGCCTTGGCCTTTCCCTTAGCCTTGGCCTTGGGATCAGCCTCCCTCAAAAAGCTCTGCACCTCTCGCACCGCCCTGTTGCCATCCCGGACCTTTTTGGTTAAGGTCCTTCTCGGAGGTCCACAGGCTGTCCTCGCCGCTGGCCGGTGCTGCTTTGCCTTTCGCCGCAGCCTGCAGCCGCTTCTGGCCCTGATCCATGATGCCCTCGAGGTCCGCGAGCACGGCCTCTACATCCGCCCTCTTCTCCTCGTCTAGCAACGGCAGCAGCTCCTCCGTGACCTTGCCCCAGGTCTTCTGCAGCTTCTCCTCCACAGCTTTCAGGGAGGGGAGTACCTTGGCCGCAGCTGCAAGCTCCACCCGATCCTGCTTCTCAGCCCTCTTGGCTTTCTTCTTGTCTTGCCGAGCTTCCTCCTTTTCCTCCTCCGTCTTCTTTCTCTTGTTGCCGTTCTTCTCCTTCTCCTCGGTCTCGGCCTCGGCGTCCTCAGACAGCCCGGGGTCCGAGTCCACCTCCACGGCGACACCTGGCCGGAACCCCAGGTCCTGAAGGGCCTTCGCAGCACTCTCCCGGGGCAGCTCCTTCTTCTTCTTCTGATGGATTTGGTTCTCCATTTCAACGAGCTTTTTCTCGGTCTCCTTCACGATCTCGGCATGCTTGTCTTTGTCGATGGCCACTCTGTAGGTGGCCCCCAAGACCTCGTGATCCTTGCGGGGTGCCATTGCCTCGATCTTCTCTACATCGTAGCCTTTCAGCTCCCAGTAGCTCAAGGGCTGGTACTCCCCTTCGGTCGAGGACTCAAAAGTCCGGATCCTCTCCGAGATCACATGGTGCTTCAGCTGGGCCCGCAGCCGAGCATACGTGAGGCGACCGTCGCTCTTCTTGAGCTCCTCCCGCTCGCGGCGGAGCTGAGCGAAGTACTTCTCCAGGCCCTCGCCATGGCACAGCTGCCATGACGTTTCAAGGTCACTTGTGTGTTGTGGCAAGGCTTGCAGGCCCAGCGGCGGTGGGGATTCACGACCCCAGGAAACTCGTGGCACTCGGAGCAAGGCACCTCGAGCTTGCAGTACCTGCAGACACCGGTCTTCGGACCCTCAAGCGCCGCCTGCTCCGGAGCCTCCTCAAGGCCTCCCTCAGCCACCACCTGCTGCTGGAGCTGCACAGTGCTTTTCTCTTGCTGTGCAAAGCATGGCAGGTGCAGAGCCGACTCTGAAGGTTGAGTCTTTGGAGGAGACCCAGCCCGAGGCTAGTCAGCCGGAGGCTGCTGTTGCTGCTGTGGCCTCGCCGGGGAAGGCAGCAGGGACGACGAAGGACTCGGCTTGAGCAGCAAAAGCTGCAGCAGGCAGGCTTCAAAGCAAGATCTTCGAGCAGCTAGAACTGCGATCTCCAGGCAAACGGAGACCCCCAAAACCTTAGAAAAATTGATCCCCGAGCGACCCGAACAAACACATTTCCCGACCCAAGCCGGGACCCCAAAACACATATGCGTTTGTGTGCCCCCCTTATTAAATAAATAAATATATATATATATATATATATATATAGAGCGACCCAAAAACACATATGTGTTTGTGGTCCGCCCCCCCAATACACAAACACAAAAAAACACAAAAAAAACACATTCCAGATTCAGCTGTTTTCCTATTTTTTTCAGCCCCAGAAAAGCCTCAGGGGCAAGTCCCGGCAGCTCTTTTTTATGCCTTGGAGTTGAAAGGTCGAAGGCTTGTATCTAGTCTGTGACACGAACGAATTCCTGGAAGGAAACAGTTTCGGAGTCCAGCCAGGCCTCTTCGAGGCCGCTCTTCCCTTCCTTCTTGACTTCCTCCTTCACTTCCTTCTTCGCCGGCTTCTTCTTGCCGCAGGCTGGCTTTCCTCGCCCCTGCTTCTTCTGCTTCTTGGGAAGAGCAGCTGCTTTGAGCTGCTTCGGCGAGCGAGCCTTGGGCTGCCGAGGCTTTTTGTTCACCTCCTTTGTCTCCGAAAGCGGGGCCGCCGGCTCAGCGATATATGCTGGCCCGCACGAAAGCTGCAAGCACTCGCTCCAGCTCAAGGTGTTGCCGGGCCTTGACCAAAGCAGCATAGCACGGTTGCACGGGCTGCTGCAGTGCAGTCGCTTGCTGACTGGGTCGCTAGTCACCCAGGCAAAGCAGACACGGCACTGGCTCATGCGGTACACCGGCATATCCTTAAATGTCCCGTCGAGGTCCATGGCTTGAGCAAAGAAACGGCTAAGGCGATGATGATATGCGAATGCGGTCGCTCCTGTCGGGCCTATAGGCTGGCGAATGCTATCTTTCTTCGTGTCGCTTTAGCGAAGCAACAAGTAACAAGGAAAGTTAAAGGCTTGCTTTTTTTTTCTCTTGCTCCCGTGTCGAGAACTTCCGTTTCGGATCAGCTCATCGGATGCAGCAGGCTTGCTATGCTACAGCATCCACCCTTCGCAAAACAAGTCAGATCACAACGATGCCTCGCCCTCGCCAGCAGCTCGGGCAGCATCCAGGTCTCTGCCGGCACTTCGAGCACCCTGAGGGTCTCAGTTTGAGACACTCCTGCACCGTCAGTGTCTTACCTGGGGGCGGAGCGGCTGGTCGCTTCTTTGCCGCTGCCGGCCGCCTCAGCGGCGGCCCGTCGTTCTTGGGTGTGCTTTCCTGGCACGTGGCCTTCACCTTGCCCTTGCCCCTTCCGCCCTTGCCTGGCTTTGAGGAGGCCGGGTCTTTGTCGCCCTGCAAGGTTTCCAAGTCGGCTCCGTAGTGCTGCAAAGCCAGGGCTTGCAGGGAAGCTTCCACACCACCCCCACCCGACACAGCAGCGGCAGCCGACGGTGGCTGCTCCCTCGCCGACTCCCGAGGCCCCTGTTGCTGCGAGCTTTCTGGCTGCGGTGGGTTTACAGGCTCCCGAGGCCCCTGTTGCTGCGAGCTTTCTGGCTGCGGTGGGTTTTCGTTCCTCGCAGGGGCTGTGCTTTGAAGCAGCGCGGTCGCCTGCACTGGGTCTGCTGCAGCTGCTGGAGCAAGCTCGTCAGTTAGAGCCAGCAAAGGAGCAGCCGAAGCCACGAAAGGAGCAGCCGAAGCCTGAGCAGGGTTTGCTGCCTGCAGCAGAGCCTGCAGTGGCGAGTCAACCGCTTGGAGTGTCTGCCTGCGACCGAACACTTGCAGGTTTGCCAGCCCTGGCTCAACAGGAGAGGCCTGCCCCTGCAGGGCTGTCTGCACCACCTGCACAAGCTGCCGCACGGCTTGGTCCCAGCGGCTTGGAGGAGCCCTGGCTCAAGGCATTGTTGGTGCATCTCAAAGGCACAAGACGGGCATCAGCTCGAAGGTCTGCCAGGGCAAAGACCGGCGGAGTGAACCCTTGTGGGAAGAACTCAGTCGCCGCCTGCGGTGGAAAGAGAGCAGTGTTGTCCGGCAGGAAAAGCAGCTGGACTGCCTGTGGCTCCCCGGCCAGCCGAGCTCGCAGCAGCCTGCTCTTCGCACAGCTCTTCACCGCCAACAGTGTCGAGTGAAGCTTGTGGCGGTTTGCTTCCGTCACTGGCTCAGACAGACTGACCAACCGTGTGATCATCGCAAGTGTCCCCTCGGACGGGTGGCGAAGACCCAAGCGGAAGCTCCAGTCCAGCACTTCTTGTGCTCGCAGCACAGCAGCAGTGCTGGGACTCTGCAACGTCTGCCAGTGCTGCGGCAGCAAGTAAAGCGGGAGTGCAGTCCAGTCCTGCAGTTGGACTCTGCCGCCCGGGGCCGCAACCGCAGTGCCGACTGAGAGCATGGCAGCTTGGGTGCCGTCCAAAACGAAGCTATAGAGACCCCGAGCCTATAGCTGCGACATGAACACACGTCTGCATCTGGCCTTCGGGTTTAGGCCTGGGTTTTTTTTTGGGGTTTAAGGTCCGGGTCGAAGG
Source organism: Symbiodinium sp. clade A Y106 (assembly GCA_003297005.1). NCBI lineage: Eukaryota > Dinophyceae > Suessiales > Symbiodiniaceae > Symbiodinium > Symbiodinium sp. clade A. Next base: position 227,865 of record BGNK01000364.1, on the reverse strand, counting down.
CTTCTGTGCTTGAGGGTTTAGGGTTTAGGCGGTATAGGCTTTAGGGTTTAGGCTTGAGGGTTATAGGTCTAGGCGTCTGGGGTCGCAGGCTGTCCCTGGTTTGAGTTCCGGGTTTCAGGCTGGGGTCAGGGAAGCAAGACCTAAGCCTACACCAACCGAACGACCTTGTCCAAACACAAAACCAAACGGAACCGTCAGCCCAGAAGTAACAGGACCGAGACCCTTGCCCACCCCAAAACAACCCTTTCACCGACCCCCTAAACCCAAGCGAAGCCGTCCAGGCTCAGGCTTGTTTTCTCGCAGGCCGGGACTGCTGCAGTTGCGGGATTTCGCCCGGCTTCTCACTAAGCTGCCCTGCTTGTGAGCTTCGCGGTTTTGCTTGTCAGCTTTGGCTCGGAGGTTTTCAGGCTTTGGGCTTTGGGTCCTAGGCTTCGAAGCTTCAGCAGCAGGGAGGCCCTTGACCTAGCAGAACCTTCAAGCAGCAGGGAGGCCGCCCATCCTAGAAGGTCTGAAGCGCTTGCAGGGCCTGCTGGAAAAGCCCTGAAAGGATGGCACCTTTGTCCATGCCACCGTCACCACCTCCCGCAGGAGGTGGCCCCGGTGGTCCCGGCGGCCGCGGCTCCGCCGTTCTGTCGACCACCGGGCTCTCGTTTTTTTTTTCTTCTTTTGCTTCTCCTCGGCCAGAGCATCAGCCCTGGCCTGCCTGGCCTTTCTTTTCTCCGTCTTGCTAAGCTCAGGCTCTGCCGCCACAGTCTTATCACTCCCATGCTCGGAGTAATAAGCTGACCAGAGTCTCTCTGAGACCTCTTTTGCTTTCTCTGAAAGCCGAGGCTCTTTCATGCCGGATTGCCTCAACCGGGCTTTTTGGTGGTAGATTGACATCTGGTGTTGGGACCAGGCGGCTTCACACCTTTGGATCCAACGTCCACACACGGGGCACTGTCTTCGCTCCGCCTGGGCCTCGCCCGCAGCATCTGCATGCTGAGGCTTGTTAGGCTTGAGCACAGCACCCGCAGGCTCCTCGTCGCGACCCTTGTCGCGACCTCGGCCGCGATCCTTCTCGTGACCTCGGTCGCGATCCTTCTCGCGACCTCGGTCGCGATCCTTCTCGCGACCTCGGTCCCGATCCTTCTCGCGACCTCGGTCCCGATCCTTCTCGCGACCTCGGTCGCGATTGTTCTCGCGACCTCGGTCGCGATCCTTGTCGCGAACCTCCTCGCGAGCCGCTAGCTTCGCCTTCGGAGGCAGCCCTGCAGGCTCTGCAAGTTTTCTGAGGTCCGGGGCCTCTGGCCTTTTTTTCGCCAGGAGCTGGGCCCGCAAGGCGGCTCCGCAGGAGTGCCCGCCTCCGTGGCCGCAGCCTCTGCAGAAGCCGCAGCAGGGGTGGCCGCCTCCTCTTCTTCCGTCTCCTCCTCCCAGCTGCTCTCTTGGCCGTCGTCCGCTTCGTCGGCCTGCGAGCGGTATAGAGTTTAGGGTCGGAGCTTCTGTAAAAACGGGTTTAGGGTGTGTATATATATATATACATACATTTGTTTGTTTATATTCGAATATTATATATATAGAGTATAATTTGGCCGGGTTTTGTCGTGCAAGGCACCAGGCCGCAGCCATGGTCTTGCGAGTAAAGCACCAGGCCGCAGCCGTGGGTTTTCTCTGCAAGCTGCCAGGCCGCAGCCATGGCCTTGCGAGGGAAGCACCAGGCCGCAGCCGTGGCCTTCCACTGGCATGCAAGACACCAGGCCGCAGCCGTGGGTTTGCAATGCCTTCTGGCCGAAGCACCAGGCCGCAGCCATGGGCTTATGGGCTTGCCCTGTTGCGATAGCCAGGCCGCAGCCGTGACCGCTCGCAACCGCCAGGCCGCAGCCGTGGCATTCGCTGAGACAGCATGCATGAATGGCCGCAGTAGCAGCCACACATCTATTTATAGTATATATGTTTATACGAGGGCTTCTATAAGGGTCTCAGGATTTTAGGGTTTAGGGTTTCCTACATCCCCGTCCGGCCTTCTTTGAAGCCCCCATGCCGCCCATAAGTGCCGGGAGCCTAAAAAATGGCGGCGGCAAGCGGAAAGCATGCATACAGGTGAAAAACCGACATGTTCTGACATGCAATGTTACATTAGCTATCTTTCTGTATCTTTTTGTATCTTTTTATATCTTTTTGTATCTTTTCTTAACTATTTATAAGTTCTTCTAACAAAATACCAGAACTTAACGAAACTTATCCTAAAAAAATATATCTTATTAGATTTTTTTTATAAAAACATAGGATATATAAGTTTTAAGAACCCTGTAGCAAGCCGGTTATAAGGCCCGCAACTGGCCTATAACTCACTTGCGAACCTGTTATAAGCTAATCACAAACAGGGGGGCTCACCCTGTACCGTTCGCAAAGCGGGTTACAGGTTTCTGTTTGGAGAAATTGAACTGAAAGTAGAAATAATTAACAACATCAAGCGTCATCCATCTGTGCTGCGTTCCTCCAGAACGTGGATGGGCCACCCACACGCCGAGGGGCCATCCAGGAAGAACGCGAGTCCAGGAGCAGGGATTGTGCACATCATGCCACGAACCCTTTAATTGAAAGCCCCTAAGCAACTGGAGAGCCTGCAACGAACTTCAACCAAGAAGCCCCGTATATGCCCCTGGAACAAAAAGCCCAGAAGATGCCCCAAAAGGATGCATGAATTCGGGAGCCCCTTCAAAACCTATGAATTAAAAAACGAATGATGCATGAGCTGCAAAGCCACTGAAATTGAAAGCCCGGAGCATACCTTCAAGAATCAGAATGCATTCAAAAGTTCGCCCCTGATCCAAAAGAATCCCGGGTCTCCTCGACCAAACGGCCGCAGCAGAAGCCGGGCGGCGCAGGCACGGCACAGCCTTGGCATGAGCAACACTATCATCTAATTATTGGCCTCAAGGGCTCAGGGTTTTAGGGGTTTGGGGTTAGGGTTTCGTGTGGATGGTTCCATTGGAACTATGGTTCGCGGTTTTGGGGGGTTGAGCTCAGGCTTTAGGGGGTTGTAAGGTTTGCAGTCACTGTGGTTAGTTGGGATTGATGTGACTCGAATACAATCATGCACGAGTTGGAGTTCACCCTTCGAGGTTTTTTCAAGCTTTATTTATGAACTAGGGTTTAGGGTTTTGGGGTTGATTTAGGGTTTAGGGTTAAGGGCGGGGTTTAGAATTGAGGGTTTAGAGTTTGGGTTCTAGAAGAGTTGTATATTAAGACCCTAACTAAATTGAAAAAGCCAGAACCCGAAAGCCCCGACCGAAGTGCACTTTGGCATGTTTTGTGCCCGATGCCTGGGGTGGGGTGGGGTGGGGTGGGGTGGGTGGGGTNGGTCAGAAATGGACGAGATATTTGACCTTCAAACTGTGGAGCCTGTGAGGGGGTGGGGGGGTGGGGTGGGGTGGGGGTAGGATGGGGCACGAATCAAGCCCAGGTTTGACCCTCAAGCCCTGAACCCTACTCTGGGGAAACCGGCGAGCCTCCCGAAATTAATACCCTAAACCCTAAACCCAAAACCCTAAGCCCTAAACCCTCAACCCTAAACCCTAAGCCCGAAACCGTACAAAACTTCAATGAACTTTACACCCCCAAGCCGTGAAATCCAATTCTTAGCCCCGAACCCCAACCCTAATCCAAACAATGTGGGTTTTACCCCTATTAACACGAAAAACCCGCCAACTCCCGACCCAAGCCGCGAACCCTGACCCTGTCGTCTGCGTCCTAACGGACGCTGTCGTCGTCGTCTGCGTCCCAACGGCCGCTGTCGTCGTCGTCGGCGTCCTAACGGACGCTGTCGTCGTCGTCGGCGTCCTAACGGACGCCTGTCGTCGTCGGCGTCCTAACGGACGCCTGTCGTCGTCTGCGTCAGGCGTCGTCTGCGTCCTAACGGACGCTGCCGTCGTCTGCGTCCTAGCGGACGCTGTCGTCGCCTGCGTCCTGACGGACGCTGTCGTCGTCGTCGTCTGCGTCCTAACGGACGCTATCGTTGTCGTCGGCGTCCTAACGGACGCCTGTCGTCGTCGGCGTCCTAACGGACGCCTGTCGTCGTCTGCGTCCTAACGGACCCCTGTCGTCGTCTGCATCCTAACGGACGCTGCCGTCGTCTGCGTCCTAACGGACGCACTCGTCCTAGCGGACGAGATAAAAACCCCCGAAACAACCTTTCCAAAAAAAACCCTGGCCTTAGATTCCACGGCTAAACCTCAGGGCTGGGGCGCCCGGCGAGAAGTCCACGACGAGCAGGAGGCCAAGAAGCAGGCATTAAGCTTGGCTGGTTTGCTTAGGGTTGCGACTCTAGGGTCTAGGGTTTGCTTAGGGTTCTGGTTCTAGGGTTATAGGCGGTTAGGGTTCAGAGTGTAGGGTGCAGAGGCGGGTTTAGGTTGAGAGTTTACAATTTTGAAACTACAACACCCTAAACTTAAACCCTAAACTCCAGCGAGCCCTAAATCTTAATGTGGTCGCTTGTTAAGCCAGTTTCGACTCGCACACTCGCACAATGCAGGCACTGCTGTTAAGGGTTTAAGGTTTTACGGGAAGTGACGAACCGATAAATACAACCCTTCTGTGAAGTTGGGTTTTGGTGCGTGTATTGGCTAGATTTACCATCCATGCAGCAGTGACCGTGTCAAAGCGAGCCGCTGAATCCGCCCAACACTAGCCAGAGCATTACGGGCCTTGAGGGTTTTAGGGGTTTGGGCATTTCAGGGCTTCGGGGATTTAATTTGCGAGCTTTTGCTTTGACGTAGGTTGAATGGGTCAGACTCTGAGTCCTATTATTCCTGTCATAGGTTTGAAGTTCCGGGGTTTAGCGCTTCTCGGGTAATGATAGAGTCTGGTTGCGAGCTTCGCCGGTAACGATAGAGCCCCTTATCAAAAACCCTGGAAAGCTTAAACCCCTATACTACTCAAACCATCTTCGCAATCCTTCTATATATAAATCTAATAGTATAGCATATAGTGTATAATATATATTACAATATTTTAGTAGAAAGTAGAATATATAGTACAGTATACAGTATAGTATATCATCTAGTCAGCAGCCCGCTTTGACACGGATGGGCCTGCACTGTCGAGCCGCAGGGCCGAGCTGGTAGGCATGCACTGAGCCGGAGCCCCTGTATACTCATAATATAGATAGTACAGTATAGTGTGGTAGTATATAGTATATAGTAATACAGTATCTTTTAGTATATGGTATATAGTATAGTAATCATAATAGAGCATAGAGTTTAGTATATAGTATAATAAATGGTATAGTAGAACATATATATATATAGAGTATTAGTATTAGTATTTGTATTTTAATAGTATAGTATATAGTATATGTAACACACCAGGGGGGTTCGACGAAGGCCGGGGGGGTTGGGCGAGGTTTGTCAAAGGCCTGGGCGCTGTTCTACCTTTGCGCTATCCCCCTCGGTTTAGCCCTGACACACGTCCCAAGGTTTTGCCCACCTGTACGTACACTTAGGAATTATTTGCATCCTGCTCAAGGTCGAGCACGCTGCTCTGTGCAAGGTCCTATGTCGTATTTTGAGCTCCTGTTGACCGCGGCATTCGCGGTCCACTCCGTTGCAATCTCTCAGCACATCCCCTCTACTCTGCTTGAGTAAATTTGGATTGTGTAGGCAATGCTGCCTACAAGCAGTGCAAACAAATCGAAACGACGAGACTGTCTCGTTGAACTAATTATACTTGGTCTTGCGAATTTAGAGTCCGGCCCAACAGGCGAGAGAACCAGGACTCGACTGCACATGACGAAGCGTTGCACCTACCAATGCAATTCCCCTTGCCATTGTCGGCAAAGTGCTAAAGGCAATGAATGCGCCCAAAGCTTCCGATGTCAAGCTTCAGGTGGAAATTGCTAGGAGCGATGTGGGCCCTTACTCACAGCTTGGACTCGTGGCTGGCTTCCGAGGCATTCTCAATGCCTCACAGGCACACTAATCGAGTGCCAGCTACTAGCACAGTTGCTGAAGCAGAATATTTTTTGTGTTTGCCTCCTCCAGCAACTTCACCATGTCGGGTGAGCCCTCCGAAACGAAACAACTTCAAATCAGCTGCATTTCAAACATGGCCTGCACTGGTCCGAGAGACAGTCTGGAGACTACCGAATCACTACATGCTTCAAGGACGAGTAAGTAGAAGCAGATCCACGAGCCATGCTAGCCCGTGACATCAAAGTACACGCGGACATGTCACAAGGAGCCCCGGTCTGCGATTAAAGAGTATGTGCGAGCGTTCCATCGGCCTCTTGCAGGATGTGCAGAATGACGTGACTTAGCCCCTGCTCGCCTGCACAGTGAAGCCACTTCTTCTGCAGCGGCCAAAGACACTATGCCATACTGCCTAGGGCATGCCGCAGCTGAGAGCCCTGCGAATGTGTATCTTCTCCACCCAGCGCTTGACACGATGCATCCAGCCTCGCATCCGGGCCCAGTGCGATTTCTGAGCCGCGAACGTTGTCATTGACTGCTGGTGGCCTCTGAAGATCTAAGAGCCAAGCCTTGATGATTCTGCAGGACCAAGCCTGGTGATCCGACAGTCTTCGGCAAGCTTTAGACCGGGCATGCAGATGCTCCCCAGCTCGGCCTTGCTCCTTCTGAAATTTATCCAGCGACGATGAAAGCCAACGGTCCATCTCCTGTCAACTCGAAGCACAGCGTGAAACAACAGTTTGTACACCTGGACGGAGAACTGATAACTGATCATTCATTGCTTTGATGTGTACATCCAGCTGGAGGGAATGTTCGTTGACACCACAACAGAGGACTCGAAGCCATCTGGAGGTTGTGGTCGGGTGCATCTACTTCTGTACACATCGCGACATCAACCTCTGTGCTTGTGCATTTAGTTGAAACGACATCTGCTAACTGAGACCACGTGTGCAAGCAGAATCGGTGCATCGGATGACGGCTCCACGAGTCTTTACGTCACCTGCATCTCCTTTTCTTGGCCTTGTTTCTCAAGCCAAAACCTCTTCGTGGAGACGTCCACAGTGACTCGGAGATCCACACTTTTGCATGTTTTTCTGTCTACTCAGCCAGCCAGCTACACCTGCGCAGCTGCACGTTCCGAAAACAGCAACAAAGGCCGCTGGCCGCAGCCTGTGTGATATTGACTTGCTACAGATAGCTGGGTTGGGTGCTTTGGCAAGCTCGCGGTTGTGTGAGCCTGCCGCTCTTCGCAAAGAGGCGAACGCGACAATCGGCATTCCTTCTTTGGACTGATTCGACCGGTTGTCTGTTTCTTTTGCCTCCCCTGCATTCCGCCACGTTTCTCATGGTTTGTCACTGTCTGAGGCACTGCCATGAACGAGTCGGCTAAAGGCAAGTTGATTTTGTTGGTTCATGGGTGCCAAGATAGCTTCGCCTCTCCTAATCGGCACACTTCGATTTCAGTGACCATTTAGACGTCTGCGGAAACCGTTTTCATAGATTGCACTCTGCCGAGCGTTCGAGGCCATGGATGCCGTCTGTCTTTAAAAGTGGAAAGATTGGGCTCCACGCATGCGAAAGGTCCCTTCTGTCTAAGCTCTGAAATAGCTGGAGAAGTTCCAATGATTCCAGTGGCCAGTAGCAGCTCATGGTTGCAGCATTGCAGAAAGTGGCTTGTGAGCACAGAGGCTGAGGCTGCTAACGGCGGCAAAAGTGCAACCCACGGCGCCTGGCGAGTAGCTGTCACCCAGTCTTGTAGCTCTGAATGCATCTGTTGCATCCTGAGTGATTAAGATCCAAGCTTGCCTACGCGAGGACAAGACATTGGACAAACAGGCCCATGGAATCCCATGGACCTGTTCAGCCTGGTGGGTGCAAAGCATGTCATTCAGCCTGGTCCGAGTTCCCTGCTCAGTTCTGCTCACTTGTGACAACATGTCTCTTTGAAGCCAGGTGGCAACCTGGAGATTTGCCATGCAGTGCGTGCACGCCTGGAAGTATGAAGCAGAACTGCAACACCCTGCCTCGCAGGTGCTGTTCTGACTTCTCTGCAGGGACTCCTTGAAACCGAGCAGATGCTCTTCTGCAAGTTTTCTCCAGGCCGGATCCAACAATGCAGCCAAGCAGCGACTTCCTCTTGAAGCTGATTGGTGCATCTGGCAACACTCTGCCTGGAAAGCGGCCATGGGCGACTTCAAGCGACTGTTGTGCTCCCATCGACCTCAAGCCATCCAGCTCAAACCCCGCACACTCTGCTTTGTCCTGAAAGCTCGCTGAATTCGCTTGAAACGAGCGTTGATTTCGACACGTCTCCTCGAGCATGCCAACCCGTTGTATCACACACTTGATGTCGGCGTCCCAGACAAAGGCTTGGTCCTCCGAGATCACACGAACCAGGATGACAGTTGCAAGAGATGCGAAGAGGCGCTGCGTGAATGGCGCTCCAGTAGGCTGGTGTTCTGCTGCAGCAGGTTCTCCAGTATCCCATCATACCTGCAGCCATTGACAAGTGCCGTTAACAGGAGAGACCATGGCTCAAGTTGTGATGCGGCTCCCGCCTGGAGTTCTGCGCTTCTTGCACGTCCTGGCGGTCCATCACAGCTGCTTGCACCTGACATCTGCGATAGAATTCGCAACCCTTGTTGGATGTCTTAGGCTCAGACCTTAGCCCGCTCTTGAGAGTCAGTCTTCAGACATTCTATCTCCAGACCTGAGGATCTAAGGGATGACATCACCAAGGAGGAATCATGCCAAGCTTACAAAGCCATCCTTTGCAAGGCCTTACATTTCAGTTCTACAGCATGGTTTCAGAAGGCACGGCGCAAAGACTTTGGAGCCAACGATCTAGATTCTAGATAGACTTCCACTTTTGCAAGTTAGGTTCGGAGTCAAACCTACACGGACATTGCAACTTCCGCCGCAGCGGGCATGCAGCCTCGAGCTAGCAGGCATTGCGGCTTCATAACGTAGTCATTCCCCCAATTGCTAGCAAGGATGTGTCCCAAGACGTCTGACGACCTTCTTTCGAGGCTTCGGCAGATCTTCTGCAGCTTCTCAGAGTCCTGGCGATGCAGGTGTGCTCGAAATCTCGCATCTGAAACGAACATTGCACAGAAAGTCGGCTGCCCGACAACGTGCCTCAGCCTCTCTCTCCGACAAAGCGCGTTTGACTTGCTGGCGACTTTCGTCCTGCGTGCACAGCTGAGCCCATGCCGCTTACACTTACTGGCACGGCATCTGTTCAGCAGCAGTCCAGCAGTCTTGTGCTCTCGGACTGCATTGCCCCGAGCTTGCCGTCCAAGACCAGAGCTGCCTGAAGCGGGCTTGGAATGAATCACCGGCGTCCTTGCGTCGCTGGAGTCCTTGGATTGAGCTTGCACTTCTGTCCGAAGATCTTCCAGGCCTTGACCTCAGGCCATTTCATGCCGGAAGCAGTCAAGCCCACGGTTCAACTCTCAACATCTCAAAAGTTGCAGAAAGGGCTGCGCAGAAGGAAAGACGCTCCGTCCGGAGAATCAGATCATCACACGAGCATGTGCATGGACGATTTGAGGATTCTGTACTCCTCTAGACAAGGTCGGGCAGGTTGAGCTAGGTTCACCCCTTGCACAATGCCAGCGGGCTCGCACAGGCTCGCAGCTGAGGTCGAAGCCCTGCTCTTTAGCGCTTCTCGACACTTGAAACAGCTCCTTGTGGTCGGAGTGCACCTGCGTAAAGTTGTTTGCAGCCAGAAACGCAGACCGTCAATACAGGACCAAAGTGGGAGCCGGCACACCGACGATCCTAGTAGTTAGCTCTCTCTTCTGATTGCAGACTGCATTTGTCTTGCTCCCCGCCTGGTTTTCTAGACCTTCGACTGCTGCCCATATTTTATGAATATGCTCCTCCTGGCGCAAAATCCGATTGTGGCGACATTGTCGGTGAGATTGTGTTCTTATTGACTCAGGTCCAAACATGGCCCCGGTGTCCTGCAGCGTTGCTTTGGCAGCCAATGACAAGCGCTGCTTGTCCAAGCTGCACAAGTGAGCCTGAAAAGGAACACAAACTGCTTGCACAATGCTTTCAAGGTGTCCCCCTCTTTGCTTGCCAAGTCGAGAGGCATTGTGCTCCTCCAAGCAGCTTTGCATGGTGGACAGCTCCGTCTCAGTGGTTGACACCTGAACTAGGTGGGGCTTTTAAGGCTGTTGAAAAATAGTAGTAAATAAGATCCTCTTAAGCCCAATAAGGGAAAATATAAAATGTCCCAAAGCCCTACCTAGTGAAGGACTGGAGGAACATGGAACACAGCAGTTATCACCTGAGAAATATTGTGGTCAAGGCTCCTCTCGCTCAAGCTTCTCCATTTTGGGGCCAACAGCAAGCTGCATGGATGAGAATTTCGACTCCAGCTGACCTCGATGTTGCACATAAGCGCTTGCAGAATGCTCCAATCTTCACAAGCATGTACGTGTAAGCACATTCAGTCGCGCAGCATCCCGAAGCCTCTCTCTCACAGCTCTGTCAAGTGACTGCACTGACCTTCGAGCAACCTGAGAGAATCCTCATGGATCTTGAGGCGGGGTTGCACGGTCTCATGCTGGGATTGAGCTCGCATCTCCTCGTCATGGAAGACTTAAAGATTAGAAAGACGCTCGCCACTAGGAAGGCTCCATGGATTACGGTGGTCCTCCATGGCAGCATGAAGCTTTTCTTCGTTCATGGACATCTGGTGGGCAGACTTGGAAACCTGCTTGTAGGTGTCTTCGGTTTGCTGTGCCACGGCATCCATCCGGCTCTGTGCTGCCATCGCTTCGGTCTTGCAGGCAGCCACACCAGCTAGGACTTCTTGTAATCTTGTTCCGAAAGACAGCATCTCCTCTTTCTGCTGCCTCTGCGTAGAGGCCAGTTCCCTCGACGTTTCTTCCAAAGCATCCACAAGATCTTTTTGACCAGTTGCATGCTTCGCAGCCACATTCGATGCATCCTCGTCGAGAACAACTTTAAGAGTATTAGTAGGAGTCTACTGCCTATTGCCGGCAGGTGAGGAAAATAACAAAAATAACCCTAAGTTGAGAAGACTGCAAGCCTGCGCAGCCGCCAGTTCACCAGCAAGGCGTCGCACTTGTCTTTCCAGTTGCTTCATGTCCTCAGCCTAGCAAATCTGAGAGCTGAGTCGATTTAGGAAAGCATAGCGGCATAGCGGCCACGGGGATTCCGTCCTGCTTGTCGGCAGACGCTCGCAGCAGACCAACATCTTTGGCAGTTTCAGCGCATTGTCTCTCTGCAGACTGGCTGGAGCAGAGGCCTGCAAGTCAGGTGTGGATGCATCACTGTGCCGCATGATTGCTGATGACTCTTGTGGGCCGCAGGGAAGAGTAGCTTGCCCACCCGCCCAACCCCCGTGCTGAGCGCGTCACGTGTGAAACCTTCCACGCAGTAAGCCAGTGAACATGCCAGTGCCAGATACAACGTAATACAACATCCTGTCTCCGACGTGCTCTCACGACCCTCCACACCTACCACATTCTGCCTTCTTCGTTTCGAGCGAAGCCTGACCGTACCCTCTAGCCGGTATTACGCCAATCGTCATCCGCTCCCCCCGCCAACACACTGCAATCACCATACCTCTCTCACCGTCCAGGCATGCCCATCAACAAAAGCCACAGCTGCAGTTGTCCGTCTACTTGTAGACTGGCCATGGCCAAATAGGCTCTTGCTCATCATACAGCCGGCCACATTTACCTATTTGTGCTTTGCAGTCACATCATGTCACATCAATTTCAGTGGGTGCACACCTCTGTCGAAGTTATCACGCACGGCATGCCAGGCGCTGGTGACAGCCCCGACATGCCCGGACAGGAGTGCGCTGCTCACGAGTTACGGCGGAAGCTGTTGCTCCTGCCCCCAGCAGACCGACTTTCTCTGACCTAGCTTCAGGAATGGCCTGCGTGCGCGGACACGCCTCGTGCAGGTTCTCAACAACGCGCCACACGATGACGATCGACTTTGAGAAAGCAAACAGAAGATCGCCAGCAAACCACAGAACCAACCAGCACGCAGGTGAACACGCACACACGCAAGCCGCAAACGCAAAGGTCGGGATGTAGCAGAGGGTTGGCTTCGAGCGGCCTCGCTGAAGGTCTGCTTCGTTGGCTGCAGTGCGCTCCTGCAGTTCCAATGTCCTTTGATTGCAACTCTCGAGCTGCTCCACACTCCTGGCAGGCCATAGGCCATGAACTATTGCTCCAAGGGAATTACGGGCCATGGGATCGGGTGACGGATGGTGACGGGCTTGGATTTGCGCTGCACATGTCCATGCGATGTCATGTCTGCCTCGACGTCTAACGTGTTTTGCAAACGGGCCTTGCAACACTGGACTCGAAGGTTTCTAGCCGCAATCGCCATTTTCTTTCTTCAGCCACGGCTCGAGCCTTCGCGGGACTTTCCGAGGTTCGTCAATTGGACATCTCACTTTGTACCTCGAGGACACGCTCCGATGATGTGGTACTCGATCGTGCATCAGTGGCGGCAGCATCGTCCAACCTGATTGGAGCTTTGATTCGGCAGAAGCTTGAAGGAGGCACACGAAGCAGGGGCGGGCTTTCTGATGAGCCGTGCTTGATCCTGCAAGTCCTTCCGTAGCTTCTCCAGGTCATTGCCTTCCTTGCGAGCTGACCGAGACGCAACACACGGGCACTGTCGGGAGAGATGTGCACTTCTCAGCTGCACCTTCAGCTTCTCCAGTGCAAGCCCCTGCTCCTCCACGCGCTGTTTCAGCATCTTGACCTGGCAAGAGCAATGCTTGTTTGAGGCCCTCTCTTGTTTCTTGAGCAACGTCTGCCTCGTCGTTGGCCTGAGGTTGAGGTTGATCTGCGTGTACCTCGCTTCAGGCCAACTGAAGTGTGCCCCTTCCCATGCACAGACTCGTCACAGATTCCTCAACTACCGAGATTCGATATACTACGGCATGCGATGGAAGAAACTTCATTGACATGAGTTCCCTCGGTGAGTGCATTCACAGGACCATGCTTTCGGTCCTCTTCGAGATTTCGTCTTGCAAAGGCGATTTCCTGCAATTCAGCCCAAAAGCACGGCAGTGGTTGGTTTCATCGTGCTGAAAGTATGCGCAACAGTTTTCCGTTGCGGTGTGAAGCACGTAGCGTCCTGTGAGAGCCATGATCGCATTTCATCCATTGCCTCTTGCACCAGGAGCTCCACGTCTGCCTGCAGAACATGTAGCTGCTAACGTAGCTGCCATCCACAGCGGGAACTTTCATGCCTGTAGTTCTGCTCTCAAAGTATCTGCCACCTGAGGTAATTACTCACCCAGGAAGTCTAGCGGACAAGGAGATTGCTTTGGCCTTAAGCTTTCCATTTGGAGAAGCTCTGCAGGGGGTGGCAACCTGTCCGAGAAATGAGCGAAACCTGTGCTTCCTGGTCCCATGCATGCACGAAAAGAAGCGATACATTTACAATACGGACACAGAAGCACAACTTACCATTTGCCAGCTGCCAGCTCCCGACATCCTAAATCGAGGGCGACATTCGCGAGGGGCGGTGCAGTCCAAACCGTTGGCGAAACTTCAAGTCTGGGGTCAGCGTAGCTTCGGTTTCCAGATTGACGACGAGAGGCATCCAATGGCTCGTTGGGTCATTATCATTTTCCCCCTCATCACAGCCGCTTTGCAGCGGCAGAACTCGGGTTGGCTGCAATCACTTAGCAAGAGGAGGCGCTGGCAATTAAGAGCGGTGCGGCGCGTTTCGAAAGTGCAACGCGGTGGTCACCATCTCTCAGGCGACACCACGTCTTCCCCGCGATACTTTTCCGCCGACGTTCTTCAGCAGCCCACTTCAAACAGGTGCCAGCCTACAGTAGCGTGGCATGGAGCACAAACACGCACGAGCGTGTGTCGAAGACATGTTTCTCGGCGAGAAACGATGTGCTGAGCCAGACTCGCTTCAAGTTCGAGTGTGGGTTCACTGCGCATGCACAAAATCGACATGCAGCGACCCTGACAGCAAGTTGCGGGGTGGGTCCAAATGTGTCACTTTCATCCATTGAATTTTGGCTTGCCAGTTGGCGGGGTTCCTTTCTGCCCTTGTGGTTTTTCCATCGTTCGTACTGTGCAATTGCGTTTGCTGGTTCTAACGGCCGCCGGCCCGCCTCGCGCAGCTGGGCCAGGTGGGAATCCCAGTCCTGAGGGAAGCGGCGGGCCGAGGAACGCTGGGCTTGCAGGATCTTAACAAGGAATTCTGAGATGCCTCCACATTCCAAGCGTCAGCTTGGTCTTCGGCCTGCCAAATGAACTAAGTTGATGCTTCCTTCGTCCATCTGCTTTGCCAGGCCTTACTGGAGGCGGTGAAACCCTCCGCTGCATTGCAGCTGGAGGCAGCCTTTGTTGAGAAAGAATGCTTCTCCTCTTTGTTGGGGCAGCGTGGCAAGGCTGAGCGACGGGCGGTGGACACGTCATATTTGCCGCCCTTCCGTGAGGAGCATGGTGACCTTCGACGGACAAGTTGCCTTAAATTGGAGCTTCCAGGTTGACCAGTGCGTGGCACCTCTCGTGCCATGGAGCAAGATCACCTTCGGTGGAAGGCAGGTTATCATAAGTGGTGACAGAGGTACCTACTGATGCCCCCTGGCTCAGGCCCCCAGAACGGCCTTCAACGTCGAGGGCACGCACCGCTGAAGATATGTGGCCAATGTCGTCCTCCGAATCGGCACCGATGTCGTAAACCTCGTCGAAGCAAAACGCGTCCCCGCCATGCCTTGAAATCAAGCCAAACTCGAGCAGCCTCGGTAGGCGAGGAGGACTGTGTCCACCCGTCACCGCTGTCACCTGATCCTGAAGCACTGGGGCCCCCGTGGCTCAAGCGAAGAGAAGAAGCGACATTGGTTTGCCTTTGTGAGCCAGCCTTGAGGGCTCTTCTGCTCACAGCGCCGGGCCGGGGTTTCCTGAGATCCACAGCTCTGTCTGTCTTCGATCTCCGCTTGTTCGCGGGCATCACTGGCCAATATACGAGTAATGTGACTGCTAAGGACAAGATGCTGTCTGCATGGCAACCTGCAGCGCCTGCTTTTCCTCCGGCCACCCGTACCATGTGCTGAGCCAAAATGGCTCACGGTGCGAATTTCAAACCCGGACTGCTGTATCTGCTTGCATACCTTGCGCTTCTGCAGCTTATTGGCATCTAGCTTCGCAAGATAGGTTGCAAGAAGAGCTATATGCCAATGTCGGTCTGACTGACTTCTCCCACATCCTCCCACCTCCCAGAAGCCAGATCGGTAGGCAGCCACTATGCTTGGCAGATGCAACAATTCGCTTACTGTATACACTGGGACAGAGGCAGCCGTGAAACGTGGTGACTCATGCGATTAGCGTTTGCGGTAGCACCACATGCCATCACCAAACTTTTGTGGAGGCATCGCTGGCATAAGTTCTATGTACACGTCTTTGTCTGCATCATGCCTTCGCATAGCCACCATGCCGAGCCTCTTCGCTGTCGCTGCGCTTACCATCAAGAGCAGCGCCTCAGCTGAGAAGACACGACAGGGTGGGTAACTGCAACTTCGCGCACATGTGCTGCTGATCCAACTCGGCCATTCGCGCAGCTTTTGTCGAACGCGCTCGCAATGCCTCATCCCCACATGGCTCAAATGCCGCACTGCTTCTGCACACCCTCACCAGCATGCCATTTGAGATGTTTCAGCAATGCGGCTCGTCGCTGGGAGGGGTATTGGGAGATCGCAGCCTCAGAACCTGAACACTGAACACAGGCACATCTGCAGTCCCTGTGGCTGAACGCCGCCTTGAGAACAGAGATGTATGCATCGAACGCCTGGCACGGCACACAACAATGCAGCTGTGTTACCACGGTTGATACAAATATGCGAGTACTGGAATGCCCGCCAACCGCATCCCGTCCCACGCCTAGGCGAGCCGTCAGTGTCGCTGCGCACCCCCTTTCCCAATGACGTGCACCCATGCACGTCATCGCCCTCACACGTCTGCTGCGGGTGCAGCAGGTGTAATCAGGTGTAGTCGCGTCTGGGGGTACACGGGACGGGTGTGGGGCTGAGCAGGAATGCATGCGGGCAAGTACGCTGTGGAGCTGGAGGATGCCAAGGAAGTGGGATCCAGCCGGGTGCAGGATCGGAGCCCTGACGCCCGGAGGAGACAAGAAAGAAATGGTAAGATAACTTCCGGCCTTTACAGCATCGCCTCGCCGCAGCAGCTGGTCGCCCAGCAGCTCCGTCTTCTGAAGGCTGATGGATCCAAAGACTTTCTCGTGCAAGTGGAGAATTCGAGCCAGGCTTTCCTGACAGCCATGTGGCTTGTTGGAGATCTAAGACCTACGATGCGATCCGCCCAAGCGTCCCGAAGGCCCTCTATGGGGTTTCGCCGCAAGGGTCGCCCTGGTTTCCACGTTTTCGCGGGTACGGCAGCAAGGACTGGCTCCCCTTCCGGCGTGTTTCGGCGTCTGCTATTCACACCGGTCCCGTAAAAATTTAGATGCCTCAGTAATGCCTAATGGAGCTTGTCTGCACGACTGTTTCGTTCGAAATTTCTACAATGCCTTGAGCGAGCCGAGTTTCCACAGCCTGGGCAGATTCACCAGCCTGGGCGAAGAAGCAGGCCAGCATGTGATGCACCTGAATCAAGCAAAGCTGGCGGCCTGGGTTCTATGATGTCAGGCCAGCAGGCTGTCAAGCACAGATTGTGCCTTGCAAAGCAACCAGTGGTCAGGGGCCAAGCCAATTTCGGCACATGTCTTGGCCATGTCCACCAGCAACTTTGGATCTTGTTGTTTTTCGGGGATCATCCTCAGCAATGTATTGCAATTGAGACGACAGTGCAGAACCTGGAACACGTTAGCAGCAACGGGTAAACTTTCGTGAAGCCACTTGCAGTGGTCGGCAAAGATGCGCTCCTTCGAAAGCAATGGGAACACTGGGCAGTCAACCTCTGTCTCAAACTGGGGGCACTCTCTGTTCACACTTCCTGTGACTGCTCGGCTGCTACCAGCTTCTCGGCTTCCGAGGCAGGCGATCCACAAGCATTGCATGGTGCAAGGCCTGCACAAGCTCACAAACTGCACAACACTATGCAAGAGACTGTTAGAGTGATCAATCAGGCTCTCCAGTGCGTGTCTTTTGCGAAGCACGTCATAGTCTTAAGGTCCGGGCCCCTGATCAATGGGGGGCTCAGGGCCTCGCATTCATCTTGAATGCAGCCAGGTAATGGCCTCTCGAGGCGGACCGCCTTTGTTCCAGCCTCGGCCCCGCCTGGCCTGTGCAAGGACGAATTACGACGTTTTGTCGCTGCAATGTCGTGGTAACCTCAGGCTGCAATGGGTTTCCTGCAGGACTATAGCCAAGTTTACATTGAAATGGTTCATCCTGCATGCCATTGTCAGAGCTGCGCTTGGCAGGGAAGATCAAGCGTCCAGCGGCTCATAAAGTGAGGCTGGAAGGCCACCATCTGTCTGCCGACATACTGTCCGAAGCGTGCATACAAAGAGCAACATGCAGGCTAGGCTGCTGAACATGACGGCTGCGGTCTGTTCCAGCTGGAGCCGTGTGCCTTGCTCAGAAACTGCTAGAACACTGGGAGTCTCTGTTGAAGGCCAGCTCGCAGGCATCTTATACCAATCGAAGTCGAAAGTATCTGGGTGCCCGATGTGGTTCTGAGGCTTGCAGCCGTCGAGCTTGTCGTTCACCCGGCTCCAAGCAAATGGTTGCTCTCCATTACTTCGTGTTGGTGAGGAAACCTTAGTCTTAGTGACCCAGTGTGGACAAGCAAGCCAAAACACCTCACGATTCCGGCCATTGCAGTGACAAGGGGCGGCCAGGAAGGAAAGGTCGTGTCTGTTCGATCTCCAGCTTGCGACCTTTGCATCAATCGCCCCGAAACAGTCGTAGCTCACGTGCTTCTGCGGATTCAGATCACATCTCGCGCTGATCGCATTGCAAGCATCCCCAAGTGCCAGTGGATCACCCAAGCGATTGTATCTGATCAGAGCCATCAAAGACTCCAGAGAGTTCCCGAAGCCCTGCTTGCGGGCACGCTCAAACATTTTAGCTCGTGGACACTGCTCGAAACTGAAGTCATCCGATCCACTTTTTGCCTGCAGGTGTTCATAACCGCCCACCTTCCAAATGTGCGTGAAAAAAGGTATGTTGTAACTCGGCCACGACTGTTGGCTTCGCAGAACATGGGTCACATCGCCCGTCTGCGCATGTCCAGGCATGGTCTCCGAGATCCACAGCACCCCATCTTTCAATTCACGACCAGGTACGAAGCGTTTGTAATCGACAACCATCCACTGGTTGTTGCAGGTGCCACTGTTGTCCCGAACTTGGTATGTGGTCCACTCAGCACCATTCGTTGAAAGCCGATTCGCTACCATGGCCCGTGCCCAGGTCATCAGACTCTCCGGTTTTACATTAGACCACAGCGACCTGTTGTAGTTGTCGATGGTTGTTTCCATAACGACCAGTTGAGAATCTAGCACATAGAAGTCATCGGCACTGTACAATCCGCCTGGATCTGCTGTGAAGGCCATGCGCTGCACTGCCGTGCCAGGCAGTGGCATATCGAAGTACTTGATAATTCGGAGCATGCCCCGGTACTCGTCCCATGTTGCATGGGAGACCCACAAGTCTTCGAAGTTCGGTGCTACCTGCACCAGTGCACTGCAGTGCCCATGATGCCTTCTGCTGACTTCGAAAAACTCCGGAAATGGATCAAACATCCTGTGCCGACGCTTGTGGCGTCGGTGCAGGAAGTGCTCGTTGATGAAATGACCCTCGGCCACAACCGCCGTGACAACGTCATCCATGTCGGTGTCCACCATGACGAGCATAAGCATGTCTTCGACCGTCACCGGCAGTTCACCTTGCCGATGGTCTCGTGCAGCCTCATACCCATCAGCAAGACCGTGGAGTTGTGCCAGCAAGTAGCCGACTGTGACCCAATAGTTATCGGAAGGATTACTCTTCACCTGGTTCACCATCCATTCCATGTTTGCCGACACGAAATCGCGAACTTTCTGAGGGACTGTGCCTGTTGCATAGCCTTTGAAGTCCACGCCCCACATATTCTGCAAGTGTTGCGTGATGCGGGTGTGAGTTAATGCACCTTCCAGGAATCCGGCAGCATAGCTTTGCGTGTTCCCACTTGCCCGGGATGTTGTATGCACATCAAGGACTGCCCATCCAGTCGAATTGATTGCATCCTGGAAGCTGCCCCATGCCACTGCATCTCCTGGAAGAAAGTTGGCTTACGAAGTCTGTTCACGAGCCCTTACAAGCAAGCTTAAAACAGCTTGTTCACAAGAGCACTCCTGTGCGGCCCCTATGCAGTGACATTCCACCGTCGTTTGCAAGGCCCACGCTCCAAAGATCCGGCGACACTGACGGAAAAGGCTTTGGACCTTCATTTTCACCTGCTACAAGAGCAAGATGCACCCAAACCCAAAGCATTCGCCGTCTCATGGCTGAGCTTCGCTAGAGAATCGGAGCGCTCAGGAACTAAATCTCTTGGACTCCCATAGCTGCGGCTGGCGACTTGCAGTCATGCGCAAAACTAATACAAGCCTCGCATTGGAACATAAGCCGAGGAGGGGAGCATGCGTAAATCCGATGTTTCCATTTTCACTAGCCACGCTCCGTGACCACCATTCTCCCTCCCACCCCTCCCCTCGAAGGATGTGCTTCTTCAGCCGCAGTGCAAATGGCACAGTTCCAAGATGCCCGCAGCACTTCGTTAACGTCTCCGAGTCTGTGGGGTGCTCGTAACCTGTCTCGAACATACGTAAGCTGAGGAGCCTAGGCCGCATCAGCAAGAACTATCCTCAGCACTCCATGTTGGATCAACTTTTGCGAGTGTCTTGTGAAACCGCTTCGTGTGGGCCTGCCGTGCTGCGAGAAATTACTTCGGCTCGTGATGTCTGTGCACCGGGAGAAGCCAAATAAGTGTATGCATCCGTGCACAATAGGCGGCCGCGGAGATGGAAGAAATGGCAGGTAGTATATTTGTAGACACATGTGCTCTACTCACCCAGGGCCTGAAAGTGTCCCAGAATGCACCCCGCCGCCGCAGGTGGCACATCGAAAGGTACGTAGCAGTCCATCATCGTCCTGGCAGCGGCCGAATGCCACAGATCTTTCGAGCAAGTGGACAGCCGCAACCGCGCAGATGCTGTGCTTGAATGTGCAACTCTGCAAGGGCGGCACACCTCGTCGATGCAGCGATCACAAGCGCAATTGAATCCATAGCCTCTGCAAGCCAGGCTCAAAGAGCCTAGTTGGCAAGGAGACTGCAATAACAGGACTCGGAGCTAGATTCGAGCATTTCGCGGCGAATGTGGTATGGCTGCAAGAGTTCATCGTCGCCTGGAGTGGCAGGTTTATGGAAGAACAGCACGGTGGGCAAGCATTCCCACAACAATCTTTGCAAGTTTGTGGGTGCTGCTGCTGCCGTGTCACAAAGATAGCCGATGGTGATTTCTTCACCTGGACGGGAGATACGGGAGTGGCTTGCTGCACCAGTTGCTGGTGCAAACACGCAAGCAGCCCACCTTGTTGAATGTCGCGAATAGCAATGAGAGCCTGCATGCTTTCGCAACCATTCATGTTTTTCTTGCAACAAGCCGCAGTCGCGGCCTTCTTGAGCGGGTCTGCTGGCTTCAGGCCATTCGGCAACCTCTTTGCATCAAAGTCCTCAGCAAGGGAAGCGTACCGCGGCTTCGCATAAGCGGCACTCAGCTTCTTGCAATGCTTTGTGCTGCGGTCGAGAGACGGCTTTCGGCTCGGCGATGATGGCATTTGGCCTGCAAGCTGCAAGCTATCTTGCAAGATCGAGGCAGGATATGACTCGTGGCTTATGAAGGCCGCAAGCTGGCCGGCCTGCATGAGTGATTCACTCGCGCGAGCTGCAAATATAGCCCTCTCGCTCCGGCTCGCTGGTGCCAGAAAGAATTCGTGACGAAGGTCCTCCAAAGGCTTTCCAAAACCAAAGATCACGGCACGACCTGTTCGACGTGAAGAGGCAGATGTCCTCATGAATGAGAATAGAGACTTCAGCAAGCCTGGCGATTCTACGCAGTCAGCTTGTCTCCGGGATACGTCTATTTCTCGGTTCTTTAGCACCACTGCCGGACGAAGTTTTCTGCATCTCGAACCTCACTCCTCTTCAGGCTTGTACTGTTTTCGTCTGCCGCTAACCGCTCCCCTGTAAATGGAAGTGCAGACTTCAGCGGCCAGCAATCCTCGTATTGGCTTTACGCCTCGTTTCGGTTTTTTCCGCCGCATACCAGAGTCTTCCATGACTGCCAGGGCAGCCGCCCGTGTTCAAATTCTAAGAGTTTTCAGCGCGGAGGCAATACTTTCCAACTTGCAGACTTAACAGCTTCAAAACAAACCCAGTCTATGTACATGTCGGAATGGTATCGTGCAAAAAGAATATTCAACAAGTCGGAGACGGAGACACGGCACATGCAAGGTTCGGATGATGCAAAATCAGAAGCACAAAATTCCGGACGACAGTACATACCCCCTTCTTCAGCCGAGCTTCCGGAATCCTCGCTGCCTTGGCTATCTGAATCAGCAGTAGACGTCTGCTGCCGACTCGCGGAATGTGCTTGAAGGGCAACCACAACTTCCAGCCAAATGCCGTCGCCATTGAACACTGTCAGGAAGTCTGCTTCCGTGACTTTCTCGTTCCCGTCACGGCCTTGACTAGTCTGGCTGGCCCTATCCCTGGAAGCGACTTCATCTGAATCTGCCGCTGCTTACTTCCGGCAGAGGGACCACCTCGCACGAAGTCGGCCCCCTGCCATTCGACCCCCGACCGTCGGTTTTCTCGACATCGGCATCAAGTCGCATCCTTGCCTTGCTCAGCTGACTGAGCTGCTCGCGTTGTTCCGGTGCAAGCTGCTTGGACTGCTGCATCCTTACAAACGACACTGCTATTAGCAGCCGACTCTGAAGACTGCCGGCGGTAACTTGGAGGCCTTCATTGAAAGCCGAACTTCCCCGCCTACCGATATTGCGTCCATTGTGCAGGCCAGGTGTCAACTTCACTACTTCGGCAGTGTTTCCGACAAGAGCTGGCTCCTCCTCCATGATTATTTGGCCCGGCCGAAATGCTACCTTACTAGTGTCGGGGATATCTATGGGTACACAGCACAAGCAGCGACAACTTGCCCAGTGTGGCCAATTTCGTCTTAGCAACATTGGCATACAGAGCTCGCTCTTGGTCGTGTTGTGGCCACATGCCCACCCGAACCGGATCTGCGATCCCATCACCAGAGGCCTCTCGGTCTCGAAGCCCATGACATCGGCATTGTGCTCATTGCTGTCCAGAGACATCATGTCATGTCAAGCCCAAGCTGACCTCATCGCGAATTTCGCTGGATAACAGCTGCACAGCCGTTGCCGAGCCATCCACCTTGGAAGCCCCGTTCAGCTTGCAGTAACTTGATTCATTAATTACCCGACCGCAACACACCAAATCGACAAAACAGCACCTTGACGTCCCAAAGACCGCGTGCATCCGGCAGTACTTCCCAGCGGTGTGTGTGCCTCGACATGTGGTTTCTCATGAATGACTGGGATTTTCCTGCGAAGGGGCCGGAACTTATGGTGCTTGTTCAACATTCCCGGCAACTCACGACGTCGAGGCGCGCTTGGAAAGGCCCCAGCAGCCCAACTTGCCCGTCCAGCTCCGGCTTTCGATGAAGGATCCCGACGCACATCTCGACCTCTCTCGTCTTAGCATGCAGAGGCATTACGCGGCGCACTCGGTGTACCGGTGCAGTCAGAACCTCGAGAACCAAAGCGTACTGCAGTGTACTGATGCACAGCTTGCGCCTTCTTCTTTCTCAATTTGCTTGCAGTGTCGTCCTGGAACGCTGGAACTTTCGCCGCTTAGTTCAGAGGCAGCACTTTTCGAGCTTGCATTGCCATACCAGGATCATAAGCCAGAAGAGAGCAGGGCAGAAGCCCAGCCCCGGCACCGAGCCTCCCGCACATTCAAGGAAGACGGCCGGATGGCCAAGGTCTTTCCTTCCACCGCCTTTCTTTGGAAGTGCAAAGGGAAACTCTTTTGGCAAACTTCCTGAGCATTCGCATGGATCAGGCACGAGCTCGTTGCGCACGTCATGAAACTCCACCACCCCGGCTCAAGCAAAGAACACGGGCACATACATCTGCTAGCTGCGAACGTTGGCCCGTGCATGACACAAGATCTCAACTATGGAATGCACCAAAGTGGCATTCGGGGTGTCAACTTTCCGAGGAATGTGCTTCTTCTGTAGCTCTTGCAGGACGCTGCCATCAGAATTGAAGACGCAGACGTTCCTGCCGTTGCAGTCTACGGCCTTCCAAGGGCAAGACATCTGATTGATAGGCTGCAACAGGCAGATGCTGGAAGCATGCTGTGACGAACGTCGGAATTCGCAGACAGGCGGCCGAGATTTTTGCCGTTGACTCCAAAAGCTTCAGCTTCCGCAGCTTTCCATCCAGCTCTTCCTTGAAGGTCGGGGTCGGTCCTTTAAGCGTTTGATGTCCATTCGCATCAGAGTGGCTGAGAACACAAAGCGCGATATGTTGACAGGCTTGTTTGATCTTGTTTGGCTCTACCCGTCCTTTTTGGCTGCACAGGGTCTTGAAAGACTCACTCTCGCCGTCGCAGGGCTCCCACCAGTCATCATTCCAGTCCTTGGACTTCGCTTCACTCACACACACACACACAAACACACACCAATGCAATGCGTGAATTCAGCACATGCGTCACGGGTCCAGCCTGGTTCAACATGCCCACGTTTTTTTGGAAGAGAGAGTGGTTGTTTTTGTTTTGCTCAGAAGCACAAAAGCTTAAAGCAAAAACATAGTAGCTCTGTTGCAGCCAGTTTTCGATATGGAACAATTCAGTCGGGGGCAACTCTCCTTCAAGCTCAACTTCCCATCGGCCTCGATCCTGGTGATACTCCACCTTGGGCTCTTGGGCCAGGGCCATCGCTCACAACACTGCACTGACATGCTCGCGCTGCTCTCGCTCTCCTCTGAGATGCTGGCTAGCTTGACGGTCCGTCCGTTCAGCTTCGGCTTACTTTCGAGGCCACGCAGAACAGGAGCCGCCATGAGACAAAGCGCAATCGCTCGATGGCGCAGGGGGAAATGCGAGGCTGTCATGTTGTGTTGCATCGATAGCTCTGGGACCATTGTGGCGCATCTGTCTTTCGCAAGATCGCGTGCCGATGGCCGTTGTGCTTTTTCAGAGAATGGACATTTTGAAAAGGAAGAATCATGACTGGGGACTTGTTGATGGGGAAAGATGATGTCTGTCATAGTCATACTCTTGGTGCCAAAACTGTGCCCAAGCCGTCGTGCTGAGGGTATCGCGAATCTCAAGATGCTGGCTCTGTGCCGCTGGCCATCCAGCCCATTCATTCATTGAGAAATGAAACAAGCAACGTTGAAGGCTAGGTGTGCCCTGGCAGAAACCGTGGGCATAGACGGCATAAACTGTTAATATTCCAGTCCCAGTCGAGCCCTTGCCTTTCGCCCCAGCTCTGTAGCTAGTTCATGTCAGGTCGGGTTTAATAAGTCTCGTGAAGAAGCGTGAAACCCAGAGCAACGGAAGCCGATGCCAAAATGACAGTGATCAGCCCCTGCCACCGTGGATGTTTCCTCTAGATCTTGCAATGCTGATGTGGATGTCCGCAGCCTTCGTGCATGCTGCATGCTCGCCAGCCCATCGCTGCCGATATCTCCTTCTCGGCGCTCACACGTGGAGAAGCCAGGCGAGGTTGTTGGTGCGTAGTCGGATGGGTTGAGACATTTGCAAGACTTCTCAAGACGTCAACCTCCATCAATTCATTCGCAAATCTTTAAATACGGTAGATTATTTGTGGTATGGGGTAAGAATAGCAGTCCAATGCCAGGCACATCTCCTGTTGGACTTTCGCAACACGGACTCCTGTTTTCCCTCCTACCTAGCAAGGACAAATCTCCTTTTAGAGTTTTGGGTTGCCCAACCAACATCTTATTTTTCCTGCGGTTGCCCAGTCAACATCTCCTGTTAGCTTGCAGGGTTGCAGCCAACATCGCGTTTTAGGATTTCGACTTTCGCAACTCAGGCAATCCGTCTGACTTGAGGTTTGGCAACCAACATCTGCTTTGGGCTATTCGCAACTCGGATGCTGCAGGTGAGGCTGGTTCGGATGTGCAGGGAAAGCTCAGGTGCTGCTGGGACGTCCCCCCTTCCTCATCTGACCATCTACTTTTAGGGTTTAGGGTTGCCTAGCCAACATCTCTGTTGAGGGTTTAGCGTTGTTCAGCCAACATCTCCTTTCATGTTCTCACAACTTGGACTTGCCTCTAGGGTCGCCCACTCAACTTCTTAATTACAGCATTTGTTGTTTGGCAACCAACATCTCATTGCAGCGTTTAGGGTTGCCCCCGCCAACATTTAGTTTCAAGGCCTAGGGTTGCCCAGCCAACCTTTCTTGTTGGGGTTTACACTCTCGCAACTCGGACTGGTAACCAGCATGTCAGATTTGGGATGTTGGGTTGCCCAACCAACATCTTTTTGGTGTTTTGTGGTTTGGCAAGCAACATTTCCTTTTCGCATTTAAGGTTGCCCAGCCAACATTTCATGTTCGACCCTAAGTCAAACCCTAAGTGCTTTCGGCCATTTGCTTCGCATACTTCTAGGAGTGGATGGATGCAGGTGTTAGCGCGCCTGCGCACGCTTCTGCAACCGCATTTAATATCCTGGATGACTCTTGGATGTAATGACATGACATTAAAGATTTAAGGAAGCCCGTCGAGTCTGGACGCACACGCGGAAACAAAAGCAAGCAGTGACGAGGACCTGCACAGCACAGTGTCGACACTTCCATCACGCCAAACGCACAGAAAGAACAATCGCCGCTTCTTGCCCTTCTCGCGTCTCGATTCGACTGCAATCCTGCGCGAACCTGACTGGAGATGTGCCCGGCTCCGTGAGACATGCTCAGACCTTGTCTGGCGAGGCACTGCAGTGAATTGTTTCAGATACGAATTATTGCTCAGCATCGCTGTCCAGCTCTGTTTCGTCCTCACTGTCAAGAGCCGTGGCAGGCATCTCGGAATTTTCCGCAGACTTCGAGGTACTGAAGTAATCTCCAGCTCGCTGAGGGCTCGGAAGGCTGGCTGGAGGGCTGTCAGAGATCAGAACAAGCTGATGGTCACGACGGTCACGTGCGTCCGGGGCGGTGGCTGCGGTGGCAGCGCCATTCTTCTTTGCACTACTGGTATCTTGGAGTTGGAACTGGGAAACTTGCATGTGCTGCTGCCCCTTTCGAACGGTCCAATGTTGATGACCAGAGCCTGCTCCGTTGCTACTGCCCAAAGTATTCAAGCCAAACCGGTGTGAAATCTTCATCATGAGCGAAAATTGCCTTTCTTGAAGTCTCCTTCCGGCAGCGACAGATTCCGTGATCCAAGATGGCTGGACCACATACTGGGCCACAGCATGGGCTGAGCTGGCGTCCCGCAAGGCCTTCCTCTCTTTTGCACCACTGAGCTGGGTACAAACTACATGCGTCACGCTTCGCTTCGCCAGCCTGGGAGTAACGGTCGCGCCGTGCAAACGAGCAACCTTGCTGAGGGCGTACGCAGATACGCCACCTGGAACTGTAAGGGGACAGGGTCAAAAACACGACAGACACACACGGACATACACTTGTGTTTCCGCTATCAAGGTCACGAACAAGAGAAGCACATAATTATGCAAATCTCTTTTCAAGTGCACCTGCCAGCCTCCAATATCGACGCGACCATCGAAGTAAATGCAGCAGTGCTTGAAAATTTGAGAACAGGAAGCGTGCTCTGCTTCTGGACTTTCCCGGGCAATTCGTGAAGAGAGGGTGCCAAACAAGGCGTCATCAACGGCTTGGGATTCCAATTTGCGTTGGCGCTCTTCCCAATAACCTTTGGCACTTCAGCAAATGAAACCATGCGAGGATGCGAGCGAAACCAGCTGTTGATATACAGTACAAACCATTTGCATGCAGGCAACCGGACCACGTGACTTTCTCTCCGTGGTCAGACACCGTCACGCCGTGCTGAGTGCTGCAGGTGCGCTTCTTCGACCGCCTGTCTGTATGTTCCTGCCCCGTCCGCTTGTTGCCATGCGGGCTGCCTGCTCGGGTCGTGGGTGTTTTCGGGAACTGCAATCTGTCTGGTAAAGATTACTAATACTTAAAACATATGCACGTACATTCAACGAGCGTATGGCAGTAAGATTGCGAACTCAGGGATAGGAATCACTGCATGTGCAGCAGATGAATCACATCTACACACCTCTACGACTCCAATTACAGTATGTCACTATGTCTTTCCCAGAGGGCCCAGATTCTTTGTCAGCTTGGCCTTGGGATCGTGTCCGAGAAGCTGACCTTAAAGCAGCACGGCGACATGCTGCAGTGCAGTGCTGCTTTTGCTACCAGATCTTCCCGCACAGGGCAAGGGGCATGTGCCGTTGCTTCCGCAATGGTATCTCGCTGCTGCATTGGGACAAGGGTTTCGAGGCCGTCCAGGAGTGTTGGCTGCGAAACGATTCCAGCATGTTGGCTATTCGGATGTTGCGACCACCTCTATTCACAAGGCCAGCCAACGACAAGCCCACGGAACAAATAAAACTCCGCAACTTGCCCTCTTCACAACTGACTGTCATGGATAATAGGATAGCTAATGGCTTATACAGATGGCGAGCTGTGCTGAAGCTAGCGCCAGAAGACATGAGGACATGATGCAGCGGCACGACACCGTGGTGCAATCACACTCGTTCGCGCTACGATGGCGCCGCTGCGGCTCTACTTTTGTCATTTTGCTTTCCGCTGCCCTCTGCAACTGCTATGTCCAGTCATGAGAGGCTGTCAGCTTCCATCTACCTTTCCAGAACTGCACATACAGCACAGCAGCCATTAAGGCGGTTGCACTAAATGACCGGCCTGCTTCTTGCGATCTCTGCAAACTCAACCTTTGCACAGTGCTTCAGTACAGTACACTTGCCCAGGCAGTGTCAGCAGCCGGTCCTAAACATATCGGGAAGGACGCTTTCAGCAAGCTCGCTTCGCGAAGCAGCCAAAGCAAGTTGAAAAATCTTCTATCTTCTCTTCGAAGTACAGTGGGTAGCGAGGCACCCAGCAACATGTCCAAAGCCTTCGTGTCTGAAAAGGGTAGGACGGAGGATGCAGGACAGCAAATGTCATCTCAACGGGGCTGCGATCTTCGGAAAAGTTTCTGTCGCTAGACCAAGAGACCTTTGGCCTTTTGGTACGACTTTGCACACTGCACGATATCTGACACTACTACTGCCTCTTTGAGGCCTGCGCCATCACTGCAAGCTGTCCGAGGAGTCACTGCCCTTCGGGCTCACGCTCGAGCCAGTGTTCACGAAGTAATGCCGCTGCGTGATGTGTTGCGCAAAGTGCTTCAGAAAAAAATGCCCAGCAATAGAGCCAGCCACCATAAGCAATATCAAAGGAATTATGCCAGCGAAGCAGCCCGTGACTGGCCATGATGCCACACCAGCAGCAACCCCCAAGACAAGAAAACATCCTCCACATATGCACAGAATATACTTGGATGAGGTATCCTCAGATCGGGCCAATGAACCGACGGCTCCGTTACGATGTTCACGTAAGGCAGGCACGGCTAGCTCAGACAAGGGCAGAGAATGACAGTTGAGGGAAAGTTGCAGCTGAGCATCCATCAGGTAAGTCAGGAGGTCGTCCACTATTACAAAATCGCGCTCCAAGCCGGCGCGATACGCTATCTCAACCTGTTTCTAGCAAGAAAAGCCTTTAAAACAAGTAGAAGAATAGGCCGAATAGGCATGACTTGGAACTTCGAATCTAAAGCCGTGGCCTCGCCCCCAACCTTCGTCTTGCTCCAGAAAGCCGGCTGAGAGGCGCAGTGTGCCCGTACGGGGACCTGCTGCTGCTCTAAATCCTCCGCGACGAACTCAACGATGACCGAAAAGGCATGACCACCTCAAACATCGTGAATGCAAAGAGGTACAGAAGCATGAGGTTTAAAATGATCATGGGCTGCTCCTGCGTCGTTCACAAGCCAGAGATGCCCGGTGCAGCCTCTTGGGCGACTTATTCGGTCTTAAAGAGTCTGCATGCAGCTCAGAAGTTCTAAGACAGACTGCTGCGACGGAAGCTTGCAGCGCTCACCAATTTCTTTGGTGACGGGTCGGAAACAGACAACACTACCCGCCAACAAGGCCCGAACACAACCCTTGTGGAGCGACTTTGCATCACCAGAGCTCTTTTTGAAGCCCTCGATTTTGGATCCCTTGTGGTGAGGTAAGTTTGGAGGCACAAAAGGGCAACTGCAGGGGGTGTTGCCGACAGACCCGCCCGGCGCTGAACCCCGATTCTGGATTTGTGGCACTCGGGCTTTACAACATAGAAGGTCTTGCAGTGCTTATGGTCATTGGGTGCCATCAGCTCTTGTGACAGCTGCCAGAACATCTCGGAGCCCTAGGCCCTAGGCCCTGGGACCAGGACGAGACGGATAGGCTCGTCAACACTCGACTAACTACAACAATACCACTTTCCTGCTAATCACTAATCACTAATCTCACCGCACTGTCACCCACTCAGCTCGCTGCCCCTCTTGTCTACATTCTTCTTGTCCTTGATGACACCACGCACTCTCCGCATCTCTGTGTTGCGATCGTCGAGGAACTCCTTGGGCTGAGCCAAACGCGACAGGGATGGCTACCCACACTTCAGAACAGGAAGGCCCCGAAAGGAAGCTGACACTGCGACTTTGCATGGGTGGAATGCTCACTCTGCTTTTCTCACAGACCTACAACGATAAAAGTGTGTGCAGCACTTCTGCCTCACTGCTCGCCAGTACCATGGACTCCAAGCGTCGGCTGCCCAAAGCTCTTGAGATCGGATGCTCAAACAAATGCACGGCATCCCTGCTGCAAACCTCAGAACTACGCGAGCAGCTTAAGAGCCATTCTTTAACGGTCTATGAAGCTGTCAAGCCATCCACCCTTCCGCAGCTGACCTCCAGAAAACAGAACTGAAGCTCGCATCTGTGCGACAAAGTCGCAAGCCACCAATGAGACCCATCGTGAGGGATACCAGCACGTTGATGCCATCACTGCACCCGGCAGTGACATCCAAACCGCCATCCTCGGTTCGACCGCGAAGCTTGAGCCCCGTCCAGTTCTGCCCTCACAGTCCTCTCGAAAGATTCTGAGACGCTGGCACTCAAACAAGTTGTGTTGGGACACGATACCTGGGCTGCACCCTGTCTTTAACTGGCCCAGCCTTTCAACCACGATTGTTGTGCAGCTTAGCCACACAGCTTGTCTCGAAGTTACCAGGGTAGATATCCAAGCAGCCAGGCTCCAAATTGCACTCGGCCTGCGTGCAGGATGCACCTCGGGTAGGGCCAACGCACACCCATTGAGATCGGGAGATCTGCATAAGCTTGCCACGCAGCAAGCCCAAGCCCCTCGCAGTCGTCTGGAAAGCAGATTGCCGACACCAGCGCGGGAAAGGCGAAGAAGGAAAGTCCAAGCAAGTACAGGCACTTGGCGTTAGCCGCGGCCTCAACTGTGCAAGCAAAGGTACGACCACGTACCAGTTCGCAAACAAGACACTTCAAAGGCTGCAGCCATGACAGAACCGACCATCAGCGCGCAAGACTTCCCTGCAAGTAATGGAACGTCTTTCCAGCAACACAGCCGCATGTCATGTTCATTAGATTGCATCAGATGGACATGATGGACAAATTCGAAACAGCGCACGCGCAACTGCACCGTATCCTGCTGCCTGGGACCTGGCCTGCATCTACAGAAGCTTAGGCAGGAACGTTTGCCATCTCGCACCGGCTGCGTGCTGGAGCAAAACGGCTGCACCGAACACATGCTTCATCAAGCTTTTCCAAGTCCTGCCTGCCTGCCTGCCCGCATCGTCCACACTCGAGACTCGAGACTATAGACTTCTAGTGGGGACTCTGGATCGATAGGCACGCTCTGGACCATCCCCGAAAACAACTAGGCATTCTGACAATATTTGGAATTGAAAACCGCGAACCCAGGCCAAGCCTGACGGCCAACATAAAGTTGCAGGCCTTCAGAAAGAACAGTTACAGAGGTTCGAGACCCAGGTGTGGTGTGGGGGTTGCCAATTACATCAACATTTATTTGGGCAACTTTCATTAAATTGCCCGGCTGCTCTCCTCAAGATGTCATACTGTACCGCTGCCAATGCCTAGACACGCAGTGCATCCGACGTGCGCAACTTGGGTGGAAGTGCATCTCAACTCAGTGCACTTGACGCCAACTGTGTCGAACAACTTGTCTGCGCACTCCCACCTTCACATGTCGCATGTTTCGGGCATGGAACCTCGGTTAATTCAACAATCCAAGCCACAGTTCGTACCTCTTTCTACGAGGCCAAGACTGAACAGGGATGCAGCCACTTACTCTGCCTCGATAACATGGCTCAGTGTTCCACACTGAAGGTAGTCAACCAATAAGTCCATGTCTCACACCAGATCTCAGAATCGATGGACGCTGCGCCACTTGCAAGACACGCCTACTCACGAAACTAAATTTGTTGCCTGCGAGTCTTCTCCTCCTCTGTCTCAACAGAGAAGAAGCGAGAAACGTCATCCCTTTCGGTTTTCAGGCATGCTGTTTGGCTCGCGGCTGTGGTTCAGGGATGCGAGCCGTGCTCTACGCATCTTCGGGCGAACATTCTTGCATTCAACTCTGTCACAGCCTTAAGAGCGGCCTGTTCCGACTCCCTATGCGTCTTCGCAATTTGTTGTTAGGCGACCTTTCTGAATTTTAGGCCGGCCATGAGCAGAGCATTTTCTGAGGCTATGTCGTCTCACTCGAAAGCTCGCCTGGGCTTCTTGCAGGGCTGGCCCAAAAAACTGGCCACGTGTTCATGGTGGCCGTGTCTTCGCATAATTTTCGTCAGGAAGCTGGGCTGTGACCATAGGGAAGTTTCCACAATCTCCAAAACACTCAAGTCCACTTCAAGGGCATGCAGCACGACTGCTTCATCAAGTCGGAGTTCTTTGGCTGCAAATTGCAAGGCGCAAGCGCGGCTACGCAGTGCCAGTAGCACGAAATCTCGATTTGCCCTCAGTGCCGGAGCCGCAAAACGCAGGGCACAACCGTCTTTGCTTACTGCAGCAGTTGCAAGCTCCGTGTCGGCTCTCAGTTCTTCAGATGCGAAGGCCAAGGCATTGGCATACTGGCGGACTGCTTTCATCACAATCTCGCGGTCTCCCCTCAATTCTGTGGAGGCAAACTGCAGGCTGTAGCCATGTTTTTGTACTGCAGCCAAGACAACCTCGCGATCTTCACGAAGCGACGGGACTGACAGCTGCAGTGCTGAACTATGGGACTTAACCGCCTCCAGCACAAATTCCTTTCGCGCCCAGAGTTCTTCCGCTGGGTAATTGAGCCTGCAAAGGCGCCGTTGCAAAAGAGTCAGTACAAAGGCCTCTGAATGGCGGAGTGCTGTGTGGGCGAAACGGAGCGCAGACGCGCTTTCTTGGCACGCGGCCAAGACGATCTCTTGGTCGCGCTGCAAATCTTCCTCCAGGCGCTCCAGAACTCTACCGTTCACGGACACAGCAAAGAGGAGAAAGTCCCGGTCTCTTTTCAAAGAATCCGCGACGAAGTCCATGCTGAATGCATCTTGCTCAAGTGCAGCCAGCGCGACCTCCTTGTCTTGTCGCAGCTCTGCCGCTGCAAACTCGAGGGCCAAGCCGTCCCGGCCCACGGCCGCAAGCACCACTGCTTTGCTCTTGCGCAAAACTGCAGAAGCATATTGCAAGGCAAAGCCGTCTTGCTTCACGGCAGCCATGCAAACTTCGGGGTCGTCCTGGAACGCAGTGCAATACTTCAAGACCATGCCATTCCGGTCTGCTAAAGTGAGGGCAAACTCGCGGCACTTCTGCAGTGCCTCCTCTGCCAGGCTGAGACAAGAGGCATCTCGGACAACAGCTGTCAACACGACCTCGCGGTCCGAACGGAACTTTGCCGGTGCTTCTCGCAGAACTCTTTTGGGATGATGTGAATCTTGCAAATCCTCCAGTAGCTGGACTTGCTCAGCTGGGCGACGAATGAGGGTCACGCTCATCATCTCGTTCGATGGGCATAGAGAGGCCAGGGGCAGATCTTCTGGTAGTTCTTGCGTGCCACAGACCAGGCGTTGTTCACGGAGACGGATGCCTCTTTTTGATTTGCTTGCTTTCAAAATCAAATTTTCGATCGAGAAGACGCTGTAAGCATTTCTTATTCGCCAAACAATGCTGGAACACCAATTATTCGGGGGTCCTACGCCAATGCGAAGACACCCGGCAGGTTTGCTGCCTCCCACTGTCTCACTGTGCTGCATGTGTCACAATGTGCGACGAAGATGTTCTTCTGCGGGCTCGAAATCCCTTCCATGGGTGTTAAGGAATTCGGCGAAGCAACAATCGAAAATGCGCTCCCGCCACAGTTCCGTGCATCCTCCCTGTGTGTGTGTGTGTGTGCACGCTGCCATGTATGTATGTACCTCACGCACGTAGAAATGCATGTATGCATGTATGTGCATGCATGTATGTGTATGCATATGCCTGCGTATGTATGTATATATGCATGTACACATGTATGTAGATGTAACCGTGTGTGTATGTTACATCTGTATATGTACATCACTGTATATCTGTATCTATACCTATATATAATATGTTTATGTCTATAATATGTACATATGTTCTATGCCTGTTTAGCTTGTTAGCTATTCGTCAATATTAGTCATGTGTGTGTGTGTGCGCGTATGTTTTATTTTTGCACCCGCTCTGACGCCAAAGCTTCATAATTCTGTACATTTCATTGTCTGCAATCCGTGCTTCCGGCTTCCAAACAAACTTCCCGCCACAGGTGTGTATGTATGTGCAGTCTGGGGTGCCGATCGTGCTCCCGCCGCGTTGTAGGCATTTTAAACGCACGACCTGGTCTTGTTAGTTCAGGAATCCCCTGGCCTGGAATGGTTCTTGGGCAGGTAACGTATATAGTAGGGCTTGGACTGCTAGGTGCTCTCTCACTGTTTGTCTACGAGCAGTGGCAGAACATGCAGTAGTGCAGACTGCATTCACGCAGGTGTTTCGAGAAGGGCCGCAACCACCGACAACTTGGCATTAGAGTGCACAACCAGTTGGCCGAATTATAGACTATGCCGAAATAGGCAGAACCAGCATGTTGGCTCACAAGCTTTGTCGCAGAGGGCTTTGTGCATGACTTGTGTCCCTGCCTGAAGCGGTCTTGACAGCCATCTTCAGGTCACGCGATGCCCAGGTGGGATCTGCTTGCAGTTGATAGCTTTCACCGCTCAGGGTGGTGACGCAAACTTCCATTGCCAACTAGGGTAAGTAGACCGAGCGACTAAGTGGCGAGTTCTTGTAATTCGAAGCCATTGCACTTCTGTGCTATGTTACAGCAATCTGCAACATTCACCGAACCTTGTAGGTAGTATCAGGTGTGAGGTGCTGCTGTCATTCTTCTTGCCTTCCTACGCTTGTTGCCGGACTCAACTAATTGACGAACTTGGCCACGGCCGCTGTCTGCAAATCTCAGTGCCCAAGCAAGTTCGAGTGAACAACACCTTCGTCAGCTGCTGCCGAGACGTTCCGAACGTTCCGAATGTTCCGAATGATCCATGAAAGCGAGGTGGGAGGAACCAGTTTCTTCGTAGTGCCTGCACTGTCAGCCCAATGTACGAATCCAATTCAGGAACAAAACATACTATCTAGGTAACTTGCTTCGCAAGTTTTGCGTGACACAACTTGAAACCAATGCCCCAGCGGCGTGCGCGCACACGCTCTGGACTACCTCTCCAGCTCACCCGCTATCAACTGTGAGCACGTGGTCTTAAAAGCCATGGCGAAGCTTGAGCGTTGGCCAGCTCAGCTGCGCGAACTCCAGCGTAGGCCGTGGCTGGCAAGACCGGCACTCTGCTGGATGCCATCCTGGCGCAAGCAGTGTCTGAAGTTTTTCTTGCAGAGCCGTAGAGCTTGAGCACAAACCCTCCTGACATCCTTCTGAGCATCACGTGCAGTGTCCGAGACTTCCAAGACTTGACGAGGATCCAAGGAGCGTTGCTTGTCGGGTTAGGGTTTCACAGGTCCGGTGAGGGGCAGCAGTCGGAGGTTCGCTGCATTGCTGGCGGAGCAGGGTGGGCATGCGCCAGACGAAAATTCTGACACCGCCCTCAATTACAACCTGTCCCCGCCAAAAAAAAACCACGCAGCAGGACGTTCCTGCGAAGAAGGATTTGGGCCATGTGCCAGTGGCTTCCATTTGTCCAGGAGGCCACGGCTGTATCGTAGCTCAATGCGCCAGCACGCACTGCATGATCTCCCATCCTTCGACAACTGCATAACTACATGAACCACAGATCAGGCAGCCAAGGAAAGCATGCAACCGAAATCGTCCCACCTTGTCATGAGCAGCGTGGCGACAGCCCACTGCAGTTTACATGCCGCCTGTGTTGTAGACCAAGTAATAACATCTGCCACCTGCCGCTCCAGAAGATTAACAGAAAGAACATCAAAACAGGTACGCTGCATAGTGCAATCGCCTGGCCTCATTTAAAGAGCAAGTGCGCAATAAATGCAAAGCCCGTGGCCACACGGAGTTCTCTTGGCATGCACTCACTGCTGTATTGACTGTGACCTGCGTCGTTGAGATATTGCATTTGTGAAAGGACTCGAGCATCCTCAGAGCTTGGGTCCATTCTACGGCCATCTCGCAGGCCTTTAATACCGAACTCAAGCTTCGCGTTGTGCCGTTCTCGGTGGAGACGAAGGCCAAAGCACTTTGCCAGAGCGGCCCGCAGGAACCGCAAGCGAGCACGTAGCTTGCTTCATTCTCCCAAAGGGCTGCTTCCCGAATATGCCTGTACAGGCCAAAAGCAACCTGCCAATGGCTGGCCTGCAAAGCGCAGGGGTCACTGCTTCGCTCTGCCACGGTAAGACCCCTCAAACTGAGGCCCAGACGTCCGGTAACGAAGCAATTCCACAATTGTAGCTCACGGTGTTGGTCAGTCTTCGAAGCTGCAACTCAGCTAGTAGCCCCAATGTAGATGGCCAGCCCGAAAGCTGCGCACAGCTCATTGCGCTATTGAAGCCTCCGACATCGTTCAACCAGGTTGTCAGCCCACGGACAGACTTGACTTGCTGGCGAGCTTCAGAACACTCCAAGTTCAACCAATGTGACCCGAGCTTTGGTCAACCTGAGGAAAACAGCTCGGCCACAGATTCTTGAAGTGTGGCGATTCAGTGGGCAAGCAGCATGAAGAATGCTCGTCGCCATTGGTCCGTTGCTTGCAAAGAACTCGTGGTGGAACACAAGCAGAATTGATCGGGAGTAGCCTTAGCACTGCACTTCCCCCTCGCTCTCCAACACAATGTTGGGCACCACTTCCCTCGACCAACAAGCCGGATCACATCGCGCTGCAGCAGAAACCACAGCTGCAGCACGAGCGTCCAGTTGCATCTGCTACCTGTGATGACACTGCTGGTAATCAGCTGGTTGGATCGGACCTGCGCAACATGGCACGGATACTGAGCGGTTACATAAGTGCGGCATGCCGCAGGCCACAAATTTGATGCCTTCTTGCTGCTCAAATCTTGCAAAATCTCCAGACCCGAAGGCCATCCCGGCTGGCCACATGCGTTAACAGCTGCTCCGAAAGTCACCTCGCAGAGTGCCCAGGGGGTCACAGAACTACTGAAGCAGCCGCCTGCCTCGTTCACGCGAATCTGACGTGATGACCTGCACTAAGCCCCAAACCCACACTCAACATGCAACTGGTATGCAACAGTTTGTTAAAGGCCCGACATGCCGTGTAGAAGAATGGCCAGCTGCCACGGAGCGCGCCGACTTGCGTTTGTTACCGCACCACACACGACCGTGTCGCTCCTTACATAATGCCATGCAGTGAGGCAAGACTTCGGTGCTAGTCGCGTTGCCGCTGGGGACGGAGATTGTAGAGTGTAGACCAGCCGGTGCCAACAATTGCAATCTGCTTCTGAAGCCGAGCATCTGAAGTCCGGCGAGAAGTAAATCTCTCCAACTTTGGATAGCTGCCTTCCAGTCGACGGCAGTGAGTGACGAGATAAGTTTGCTGTAGAGGACCACATTGGCCTGCAGGACAAGGCAATGGAAACCAGTGAGAGTCTGAGACACCCTACGTACGACCAGACGCTCTGCCGCACAAAGATGCGACAATGCAGGCGAAGGCTACTGTTGCAGATGTGATGTAATTCTCGGCCGAATGTCTGAGGAGTGAAAACCTATTGCCTTTCTTAGCTTGGCCGTCCTTAGGGAGCTGTCGGCTCCTTCTTGCAGACCCTGAAGGAAGGATGCCGGCCTTGGACTCTTTGCCACTGCCAGGTGTTTCTGCACAAACAGTTCGCCAAGGCAGGCCGCGTCCCAAGCCACCCCAGCAGAAGCAACAACGGAACAGTTCAACAGTTCCAAGTGTTGCACCCCTCGAGCGACAGTGGCCTCAACCACCTCTCCAATCGATGCATCTGGCCGGCAAGACCTTCGATACCAGGCTGCATCCACAACATATCGACATGCTATGCTCGCATTTGCACTGTCGAGCAGGGGCAGGCGCAGCTGTCAGCTGGACGATATGCATTTTGTGGTTTTGGCCCTGCAAAAACTTTTTGTTTGAATACGCAGAGGGAGCATCGAGATGTCAGGCAATTGTTCTACCACTGTCATGCCATGTGCCGCACCTCGACAGGGCTCTTGCTGCTTGAGTCTCCTGCTTGCCCGCGACAGTGAATCACACAGTGTGGCGTTCTATGGAGTTTTGACTTGGCCGACTTGGCCCATAAATCTCCTGTCCACATCGAGGCTCGACACAGGTTGCATTGCGGGGGCTTCCGTGGTGTCTGGTTGCCCTGGCACGACACAAATTCGGCGATACCCAGAGCATCTGACAAATCTGCTGATTCCACCTCCCTGAATGCATCCACAGGCAGCGTCAGCGTGCTCCATCGGCCCGAGCACTGAAACCCAAACGGAGCTAGTCGTGGCTTTTGGATGCGCGTAACTGCTCGAAGTTGCGACTCTACCGAGGATGGGTGCGAAGTGGAATATCAAAGATGAAAAATCTGTAGCTGTTGGCTGGAGCTGACTCACGAAGCATGGCGCCACAACTTCCGGGATCCCCGAGCTGCAGGCAACAAGTATTCGACCAGGTCAATCGGATGTGATGCGACAGGCCCGCCCGCAGAGTTTCG
The DNA here is from genome assembly GCA_003297005.1 of Symbiodinium sp. clade A Y106. Taxonomy (NCBI): domain Eukaryota; class Dinophyceae; order Suessiales; family Symbiodiniaceae; genus Symbiodinium; species Symbiodinium sp. clade A. Next base: position 189,582 of record BGNK01000364.1, on the reverse strand, counting down.
ACCCTTACCTCAGCCTATCTGGATCACAAGCCAGCCTGGTTTGAGATTCGTAAGAATAATCTCGCCATATGAGCACATCGGAATCTTAAGGCAACCACAACCGCCTTTAGTTTTCAACGGCACGCTTGTTTGAAGTTAGCCAGCTTCTGAGGCGTGTTGCCTGCGATTTTCCTCAGGCTTCAGAAGATATCTTTCAACAGCCCCGAGCTCAATGGCTCAGAGCAGTCTAGCCGTCATCAGTTGCCACCGCACGATGCTTTTGCAGCTATGCCACTGCGATGGACAGCCTACATATCTCGATTTCGACGAGCAAGCCGGTGCCGTAAACCTGCAACATGCGGAAGCACGTGTGACATACATGTCCTACAGTCCTACACTGCTAATCGGCAGGCCATGCATGCATCAACTTGGTTGATGCTGCACGTCGACTACGCCGGCCATGACAGCATCTCTCCAATGAAAAAGCTGTGAATATCTGCAACGCTGCAAAAAGTTTGTGCCGCTGTCACTTGCTCACTGCCAGCTGGCTTTGCCCATGTCCTTGCTAGGCATTGCTAGGATGCACCTGATTGCAGGACAACGAGGTCTCTTGAAACAAATACTGCCGATGGTGGGCCACATGCCTCTGGCATGCTGCTCCATGTCGTCAGCCTAGCATGTACTATGCACATCGGCTGTTGCAAAACGACAATGCGGCAGTCCCGTTCAGCAGAGCCGCACCACAAACCATGCAACACGAGCGTCTTGTGGCGTCGTGGTGGCGCAACTCTGTCCCAAAAACTTCCACTATAAATTTCAAACGTGGAAGGCACTATTAAGCCTAAGTATACAAAGTGTTGCATGATCAGCTGGGCTGATTGCAAACACGTCTGCCTTCGAAAGGCAACCCAATCGAAACGCATGCTTAACTGCTCTTGCCTGTCAGGCGCACGTAGCACGCCAGACGGCTTCAGAGCTGCAATCCGAATTTCTCTAAGCTTCCGAGAGATTCTTCGAAAACATCTTGGACAACGTGGCCACGAGCTTGTTTTTCGGTTCGGGCTGTGGATCTGCCATCTTCTCCTGGTTGAGCAGCAGATGCAGCACCTCAGTGGAAGCAAACCATTTCAAAAAAGTGAAGCTAAGACGAAGCTAGGTGTGGCATTGAGCATCCAACTTCCTCTGGAGAGAAAACTGCCTCCTGTCGGGATGTAGCCGCCGTCTAATTGACGGCTTCGAGACAATTTGCCGTACTGGTTAACTCGGAAGGCAGCTCGCCTGCAAGTGTTCGTTGACAACATCACTGATGGTCATACCCATTTCCTGCAAAGGCATTGTCGGGCACGTGGCACAGTGACACTCCCTGCAGAACAAAGCAGCCGAATGAGCAAGCCGATGTCCAGCTGCTCACGATGCCATGGCTGTTGCATAACATGTTGCCGTGCAAACCTGAGTGACAGCACTGATGAAGGGCGGGTCAGATCAGACTTTGCAAAGCCGGTCTTTCTGAAACCAAGTCTCGTGTGGATCACCTTGCTGAGCTGCTCTACGTCTTCATGCATCACGAGCTCCAAACTCTCTGCTAAGCCTGTCGCAGGCTTTGACTCATCAAGGCTGTCGGATGCTGTCGGACAGAAAGGCCTAAACTTCTCTGAACTTGCGGCCACTGTAGTTGGTCGTGGGCCAGCTCCTGTCGCATGTTCTGCAGGCAAAGAGACGTTCGTTCAGCGTCTCTTTCACTCCCGTCCGCGTCTGGTCCTGGGTCTTGAGGATCGCCAGTATCACCTGCTCCTTCGGGAGGCGCTCGAGCTCAGCATGAAAGGGAGCTCCGTCCGGAAGCCGTTGCCACTCCGGCCTTGAGCATCAGAGATGTCAATCCTCTCCATCCTCCCTTCCTCCGTGCTGCCGAGGGGCTCCAGAGCATTCCCACATCCGTCGTTACGTGGCACTAGCTCGTAGTACATTTTCCTGCAGCGCCACATGTGTGCCAGCCGGCGCTGCTTGCAACTCGCGAATGGGCTTGAAGTTGAGGCTTCTGCACAACAAAAGCTCTTAGTGTCCCAGGCTTGCGACGTAATCGCCGGGACTTCCCAAAAGCATGGATGCAGCTTCATAGGCTGTTGCAAACCGGAAGCAGGGATGAATAAGTTTAGCTAGACTTAGAAGTTGCCAGAGCGGCAATCCCTGCAGCCGTTTGCATGGCAGCTCGGCGCCGGAAGCTTCGGCCAAGACTCCGATCAGACTCGCTTTTGCGAGGAGCCTGTCGGACGGGGACGTTTCCGAGACGGACACCATTGACCCTAGAGGCGCTAGAGTTTAGTCACTTCAGAGGTCGGAGTGCAACGGACTGTGCCGCCAAAAGCCTTCCCTTCGCGGCACTGGAGCAGCTGCAACACACGAGAGAAGGCAGGGAGACAGAGTGCTTTGCTTCCACCGGAAAGGCTCCCGGGCGCGGGCGCCTCCAACCAAGCGAAAAAACGGTTGGTTTCGCCCAAGCTTCCAGCAGATGAGTGAAAGCCTCAGCCCCATCTTCCGCTTGTTTCTGGCATCCAGTGCATCCAGACATACAGCATCTTCAACATCAAAAAAGTGCCATCCACGAATTCTCCCATGCCGTCCGATACAATAGTCATGAAATCTGTCCCGGTTGCTGGCAAGCCACAAAGCAGTAACTCGCCGAGCACGGGTGTGTTCATACCTCAGGACATGGGGGGGATCAGCGTGAGGGATCTGTCTGCCGATCATGGCCTCAGGCGCCGAATCTCTGCGCTGAGTCTGCAAGTGCAATCACTCCATTTTTCGTCTCAGCAGAGAGGAGAAAATGGTTGTCTTCTATCTGCCACAGGCCATGCGAGCTAGTGTTGATATTGGGGCGGATAAGTCCACGAAACAAGCTTCAAACGGTCATGTCATTTTGATTTACGGCTGAGCTCCAGGGTCCATGCTGAAGCCATAGAGGGCACTGAAGAGTACAAACGCACCCAGAACTGGGAAGGCGATCTTCAAGTCAACTCCAGGGGCATCGGCTACGAGCATCTCCTTCTGGTCCACTACGTCAATGGAGCCATCACGAGAACGGCAAAGTAGGCGGTAAGTGTACTTGCCGGGTGCGACCATGGAGTCGGTGAAGGAATACTCATGTCCGCTGTATGGCTTGGCCAGGAGCTGGGGGTTCTTCATGTTGTCGTATGTGGCAACCTCCTCGAAATTTGTGCTGCCTGCTGGTTTCCTCTCGATGATGTAGCCTACCTTGGTGCCAGGAACACCGCCTGCCCACTGCAGCATGACGTCGTCGTCGATCAGGGTGAGCTCCATCTCGCTGTCATCGTACTCGGTGTCCACGTCGCCACCGGCAGGATCCCTGATCCCGTTCTTCTTCAGGGTCCTCCTGGCATCCTTCACCAGCACATCCTCGTCGACAGGCTTCCAAGGCACGACCAAATTCTTCGGATCCACAACACCCCCGATGTAGTACTTCTTCCTTTGGGTTTCGACCTCAGCCTCCAAAGCCATCTTGTACTCCTCAGGAGACAGCTCAATGTCCTGCTCCACCTTGAGGAATTCAAGCATGTCTCCGTCTTCTTCTGCCCCTCCTTCAGCCCTCACAGCTGTTAGCTGCCTTCTTGGGCTTTGCGCATGGATACTTGGGCCATTCGGCGAAACGAAGGAAGGCATGAGAACGCGCACTGCGAACAAAGCAATTGCAAGCTTCGCGACCATAAGGCGGCGGTTCACGCTGGACATGGCCATCCCTCAACAGTGCGCTTGAGGCGGCGACTTCCCTCTTCCTGTTGGGCCGGTCGAACCGAAACTGCGGCAAGTCCCCAACTACTGCATACGATGGCAGCTCGTGTCGATTCAGACGTCTGCTGCAAGCAGCATCAGTTCCTATCATGCTTGCTCTTGCAACACAGACACAAGGCTAGACCTCCAACGACATCAAGGCCCTGGCGATTGCGCATGTGCGAGTTTCGCCGGGCAAATCTCCAAACGTCGCTCTTGGAAGTCCCCCCGCTCTTGTGAGGCAAAATGCCAGGCAGGAGGACACCCATGTTGATGGCACAGTCCTGTGAAAAAACTTCCGCACCCGCAACCCCCGTGCAACAGAAGTGCTTGCACACAGCCACATGTGAGTGGATTGGCGAAGCAGTCAACCGTCCCGGCGGAGTCGATTGACCGCACCGTCAGGTGGGTTCTCCCACTTGTAGTTTTCATCGCAGCCTTGCGTTTCCTGTCACTTCGGCGCGTGCAAGGACTCGGACAAAGCATGATCATGTTACACATTGGCGCCTTTCTTTCGTGGTTGTTCGCTTCCAGCAGCTTGCGGAGCTGCTGGCTGCAGGGAAGGTACAGTTCCCTTGCTAAGCTGGCAACTTTCTGGATTGATTTGCTGAGCGCAGCTTCATCTTTGTCATCCGCCACAGTCTTCTTCTTATCCAAATTGTTAATGACCTGCGGCGCCACGTGTGTTTTTGTTCGGACTTGAGGCACTCGTGGCTTGAAACCAATGCCTCTTTCAAACAGATCCCGCCTTCAATGCCTGGGCAAGCCCAGCCACCTTCTCCGGCAGGACAGAGTTTGGTATTCCGGAATGCTTCAGCAGTTGGGCTTGCCACTCGATGAAATCGTCGATCTCGACCAGCATTTCTTTCCCATCGTCGTTTAAGTTCTCATACTCTTCCTCCGCAGCTCGTACCCATACATCTGCCTTCTTCTGGAAAGCTACCGGCGTATGCTTCAAGGCATTAGCGATGATGCGGTAGGTGCGGAGGAACTGGTCCTTCGAGATACCACTGCGATCAGGGTCGTAGCACTCGTACAATGGCTGGAGCGTGTCTCCCAAGTCATATGTTTGGAGCCAACCTTCTGGACTGAAAGTCATGGTAGCGTGGACGTTAGTGAGCCAGCCTGCAAACTCAGGCAAATCCACTTGCTCATCGCTGTTGATGTCAATTTCCTGAAGCAGAAGGGCGGACTGATGGTCATCCCACGCAAAAGCCGCAGAGAGGTTATTCGCAATATTTTTGAACTCTTCCCGGTCAATGCGGCCGCTACCATCTGTGTCCAAGCACCCGAACCAGTCCTTTATGACATCGCACCTCGAGAAGTCACAGCTTATGAGCAGGGGTGAAGGACAAGCGTTGGTGGGCTAATGCCACCTGCACTGCAACAACGAATCCCAGGATCCGTCATGTACACTGCACTACCCATTCCTGAGCTCAGTGTTACAGTACAAACACTTGTGAGCTGAGTCTCCAATAGGTCGCTTTCTTGGAAGCAGGACTCATATCATCGGCAGGCTCTGGGAATGAAGACTTGCTGGCCACTGATAGGCTGGGGTGGTGATCTCGAGATCCGTTTGACGAGGCGGGCGGCCGTGGCACCAGGAGGTGACTGCCTGTACCACTGTGATCCGGGGTCAGCAGAGCATCAGGAAAAGTCGGCGCTGTTGAGCTTCGAGACCAAACCACATCTGGAGAACTCTGCGTGCTAATCTGGCGTTCTGAGAACTGAGCACTCACTGAGTTCAACTCCGTGTCAGAGCCACTGTCATCATCCAGCACGGAAGCACATCGCTTCGACCACGACGGCCGCCGAAATCTGCTACTTAACGGCAAACTGGATGGGACTAACTTCGAGGAAGCGAAGGGCTTCATGACTGGCTCAATGGTCGGCAGCTTTTCCACGGCCTTCGATTTCTTCGGAGACTTGTCGAGCTTGTCATCGAGACTCGCATCATGAGACTTTCTGTGGAATGCACCTTTTCTGTGCACAGTCTTCCGTGGACTTATCGGCACTTCTCCAACCAAGCATTCGAACCTTAGCGGCAGTTACAATGGGCTGCAGCAGGCAACAGGGGCCTACATCAAGGATGTTGTAACCGCTCGTCATCATGGTGGTGCACCACGGAGATCAGCTTAGTCGGCAAGACTCGCCCGGTAGTCTAGTTGTAGAAAGCACTCGGCTGCTGTCGAATTTGGCCACGCAGCTGCCGATCTCCAAGTATGCCCTTGGCTTCGGCTTGCGCCGCCTCCAAGAAGTGCTTCTTCTCCGCTGGATGCTGCTTCAATATGGCCTGGAACCTTTGCAAATAGAGCTGGCACTTTTCACGAGACACGCTGTGGTTTAAGGATGCTCTGGGGCCTAATGAGGGCTTGGCTTCAGCCTCTTGCTGAGCCAACCATAGTCGTTCAGTATACTTATCTCGGTTATCTGTCCCTCTTCACCCATACACACGCGCAATTCTCTGACGGGTTTAGGCTTGCCTGAGTCAAGCAATTTGGTGAGGCCAACAAAAGAAGTGCCCAGCACGGCGGAGATCGCGAATCGAAAATGGTGTCGTTACTTATTGTAGGATTCCCCTTCGCATAGCTTCAGATCACTGGAGCTTGCCGCTCGGAGGCTCGGCTGCTGGTGCTTTCTGACATTACGAACACGAGCAAGTCCCAGCGAAGGAGCGGTTGCTACCGAGGCTTGGAGGGTTAAGCAGTCTCTTCTGGTTCACTCCTTGCTGAATGTGGCATTATGCCACTCTCTGCTTCCAACCTCCTGACAGTACTCAGTAGGCATAAGGGCGACCCCTCGTGTTGCTACAGATCCCCTCGAAAGTTCTTAAATCGACGAGCGCCAACATGCAGGAGCTGTGGCCTCTAAAGCATCGAGAACATGCAACGGCTTCGTTACGACATCAAGCGAGGTCTGCAGCAAGCAACGAGGTAGATGGCAAGGCCAAGCACTCGCACACAGCGGCCGCTTGTGCCGTACGAAGACGATGATGGACGTTCAGCATGATGCACAAGCCCAGCATGGCTCCTGCACTCCATGTGTGGAGTACCGTGTGGTCATCTTGGATCAGCTCCACCTCCCCGGATTTCAAGATGTAGACCCTCGGTAAATCGCCACGTGGTCCTATGAATCGTGGGCTGCCAAACCAAGCAAAGCGGCTTCTTGCACTCTTCTCCCTGGAGCCAAATCTTCCTGGGCCCAACGAAGCCACAACTATCTACTGACAGAGCTACGCTGCCAGGCTTTGCGCCTGCCCCAGATCAACCTCCTGCTTGGTCCAGAGGGTCGGCAGCTGGAGGTAACCAAAACAACGCTAGTCAAAGCCGGAGTGTGCAGCTTTTCTCGACGCATCGGCGATAATTTTTGCGCTAAGGATGTGTGTGCCGTGTCGTTTGAAGGGCCTGTGCGACTGGTGCAACGTACATGGCAAAAGCCCTCGAGAACAGCTGGCCGACTGGAGCAGGTGAGGCAGACATCAATTCTGGAAAGATTGCTTTGGACAGCAAAATTTAAATTTTGGTAAGCATGTCAACGGATACTTCCATGAGTGATTTGTGTGAGCGAGCAACAAGGCGTCATGAATTCTTAGGGTCTCAGGATTTTGGGGTCCTGTTTCAGCATCGAGTGGGAGTGGTGGGGCGCTCCAGCTTCCAGAGTTTGCAGTGCTCCCTTGGTCTTCGAGTCTCCCCCTTTGCAAGAGTTGACAACAAGTGCCTTCCGAAGCATGAAGAGTCCCAACCTACCTAAGTCGGTTGTCTTTGGCAATCCAAGCAAAGTTTTAGGAATAGATGTCGCACAACGGTTGCTAGCCAAGCATCTCACCAGGTTGATATGTTTCCAGCTGTGCAACCAGCACTATTTCTGAGACGAAGCTGGTGCCACACGGCGCCTTGAATTCAACAGCAATTGTGCGCAGTTGAGGCTCCAGGGAAAGGGAGACAACAGCTGACAAAAGCACTCCATGAATGGATCGGCCAGGCACGAAAAGTGGGGTCGTTGAAAGGTCCTCTTCGTGAGTTCGTAGTGCCTCGGGGCACTGCTTCGGCTTGAGGATCGCATCTGGGTCCGCATGTTGGCTCACAGGTCCTGTCACAGGCATCTCCGACTAGCCAGTACGTGCAAATCGCTTCTTCTCAGTCCTTCTTGATGCATAGGCGTGCTTCCTTCGCAGGAGAAGGAATGCATTAACCCAAGGCATAGCAAGGCAGCAAAGGGATTGCTCAAACTGCAGGCGAAGCACGCTCAGGTTGCGCGACTGCCCAGTTGCAGCTACAAGCAAATGTCTAGCATGAGCAGAAAAGCAAGAAGAGCCGGTTGTGAAACTCGAGCTGGTCAGGGCCGTTCGGCTGCTAAAATGGGCTGCTAATTAAATATAATTCGATCGTCGAAATTGCGAAACTCCATAGCTTCCACATCTCGTGACGTGTTGGATATCCCTCTGCGAGGAGGGATCTCTCGCACCCGAAAGCCACTGCTAGCTGCAATGTAGGCCCCTGCGCTTGCCCTGCCAAAGCCCGGCCCGGATCTCAGTGATTGAACGTGTCTTCTGATCCGGGTCTTCTGCACTCCTGCTTGAAGCGTTTGTCGCTGCAGCCAGCAAAGGGTGGTTGCAAAGTGCGTGCACGAGGACTCGCCTCTCATATGTTACAGCCCGCATCTCTTTGGGGTCAGTGTTTCGCATGTGCGGCCAAGTTTTTTGCCTCCCGCCTGGCTAGGACGAACCTACGATGCCAAGTAGATGGGAAAGCTCTGATTTGCATGTCGCCAGGTTAGCACCTTTCACTGCAAAGCCTAGTCATGGTACTGATGCTTCCCTCGCTCTCGCTTGCTGTGCAGGCAACGACGCAAAGGCCAGGTTTTGGCCGAGTCGTGACGACAGCGCTCGGTCACCAAGTCCTGTCATGTCCCAGTCCCTTTCGGGACATGCTTGCGAATGGACGGCTAGAGTAATTGGTGGCGCTTTATGTTCACTCTCTTCGAGAGGAGACGCTGGGAGCTTTGCCAGCGAGAAAACACGTACCATCGGCACATCTTGTCAAGCCACGCGCTGTGTCAGTCAACAAGCACCGGGCTGACACTGTTGATCGTTTGACGCCTTAAACTCGGACTTGTAACTCGCGACATTGTGGAGTGGTTGAGCTTGTGGTCCGCCTCGTGGCCCAAGTTGACAGGGTTTCGATGCCCGTCCGTCACGGCCAAGGCATGTCGAGCATCTGCCAAGGCAGGAAGCTGATTTGGCCCGGTGCTGAGAGCATTTGCCAGAGCCTAGGGCAGCGAAATGTCACAGAACAAGCCTGTGTGAAATGTGTGAACACGCTCAGCACTTTGAGGCGAGATGCATTCATGGAGCTCTTGAGCTTGTCGATGCCTCTGAGGCATAGTGCGGCTTCGGTCACAGTCAGCCCAGAATCTACACATTTCTACACCGATGGCAGTGCAGAGGTCACATGCACAAGCTTCTGCAGCTGGAGCGCTGCACTGCTCGTCCTCGCTGGATTGCAGCGGCATCGCCTCTGACAGCATCTGCGCCTGAACAGCTGAGCGAGGTCTTGGCAGTGCTGTGTCAGATCTCCGTCTCCGGCAGGGAAGTGGGGAGGAGTGGCTGTCTCTTGTCGTGTCCAGATTGGGGATCAACCTTCGGTTTCCGATCGGATGATGGCTCCGTCGGGCAAGGCCAAACTCCTTAGGCTGCGCGCGCCTTTTTTGCAATCTCACGTCGAAGAGCCAGCGCCCGCCTGAGACATGCGCTCATACAGCATGAGATCGTGCAGCAAACACTCTTCCATGGATTGCGGCATGTCACTGATAGTAGCGGCGGTAGCTCCTTTGCACCTCCGGCCGCTGCGCAAAGGCATTTGCAGAGCGTGGCTCCTGATTCCTGCAGCGGGGCTCTCAAACTCGGAAACAGCTGCAAAGAACTGGAGGAAGGAACGGGACACGGGGCTTTCAACCGCGGCCTCAGTTGATCGAAGAGTCGTCCTTCAAATATTTGGTGGAATTGCACCACACTCTCCTCAGTTGCACAGGCAGGGGCACTGGGGGTGAGAAGAAAGCAGTGACCCACTAAACCGATCCAAATCGAGCGTCGATAAAGTGATCCACATGCAACATAAGTCGTGCAAGGGCTGAGTGAAGAACTCGTCGTGATCGAAGAGTTCCAAGCTGCACGCAAACGCCTTCCAATGGGCTGAGAATTGTCCTGGCAGGGTTGAGCGATTTTCAGCTACTCGTGGCACTACGGAGCTGGGATGCTGAGACAGCGGCCTCCGAACATCCAACAGACAAGCCAGGTCTTCCTGGATTCATAACAGGGGACAGGCTCGGACACGCAAACAATCGTCGACATGGGTGACCTGTGCCAATGGTACCGAGGTGCCGCCATCTGAAGAACATTGCTGATCAAGGCATCGAAACCGGGTATAGGTGGTCCACTCATCGCTGTGTCCTGGAGGAAGGCTGACGACAGGCCAGAGCGTGTCCTCGGTAGCGTTCGGACATGTTCGGACCTCACCAGTGCCACGGCAGCACGTAGAGTACCGGACCAATTCCTTGCCGTCCATTTTGCCCGCACCATTTCCACTTCAGCTCCTGAGGTCCGCTCGCACACACCCGGCAGCGGCAGTGCAGCGAGCATTCCGTGATCAAATGAGCCATGAACTGGATCCCCCACTTAGATGCACGCCCACACTGCCCACAACCACAGGCCTCCGCGCCTACACATCACTCATTCTTTTGATCGGCAGGCAAGCGGCGCAAAAGCTGGGGCCCTTTATGTCCTGCTCCCACAGGCACTTGGCCATGCGCAACATTGAAAAAGGGGCATGCTATGCCGGGAGTGCCCACCCACGTACACGCGTTTAAGTGAAGTGTTCGGTACGCGACGGTCAGGGCATGGAAGTCTTCGTCGCTGTAGTCGGCGACTGTTGGCCGTCTCCGTTCGAAGTGTTGGTTCTCCTGGGTGTCTTCTCGTTGTGTGTCCTCTTGCGATTCTTCGCGGCAGTAGGTGGTCCTCTGAGCCTTTGCTGCGTTCCAAGCACCTACTGTCTACGCGTATACTCGCGGATCGGCTGCCTACAACATCGCCATGCTGTCTTCCGTGGACCGAGGGCCCTGTGAACTCTGGCAGGTTCTGTCCGGTGTCTCCCTCTTCTCGGCGCAGAATGGCCAGAACCCTCAGAGCCGCTCCGCTACAACACGGCAGGCCGGGGTTCTCCCGTTGGCATGTTAACCCGTTTTTGTGCCTTAACTTATCTGTCACTTCTTGGCTCCTTTCCTTCTTCAGCGGCTTGCTCGAGCTCCCTTTTGCGGCAGTTTTTGGCTGGAAGTTTGATGAGGTAGTTCAAGAACTGGATCACTCTGGGTTCCAGGTTCAAGAAGTATCTTCACCTACCCTCCAACTCAGAGCCAATTTGTGATTCATTGTTCCAGAAGGGCCCAGTGAAAGGGAAGGGTGCAACCAGTGGAACCTCGGGGTGCTTGATTTTTGATGCGTAAAATGCCCTACGACCCCTTCTTCGTCCACCGACAACCCCGCCAGACGCCAGGAGGCAGCTGCAGCAAGTTGAGCCAAAATGGCTCCGGACTCACACACACACACACACACACACACTCCCTCTCCCTCTCCCTCTCCCTCTCCCTCTCCCTCCCTCCCTCCCTCTCTCTCTCTCTCTCTGCTTCCACACAGCCAAGAGAAGTGGGGACAGCCGCGCACTGGGTTGACTCCTCTCTCTCTCTCGCTCTCCCCACTGTCGGTGTTGCACAACAGGTCTTTCACTGAATAGCCAGCAAGTCCGAAATTCAGAGCCAGGCAGCCCAAGGCTGCCACATTGGCCAAGTCTTCTCCGACAAAACTTTCCGCAGTAAAAGAGGAAGCTTCAGCCTCAGACTGTGGATGACGCCTGGCCGAGGCAATGAAGCGCACGAAAGCTGCGAAGGCAAAGGGCTGTTGCACCATGCTGGAGGAGACATGAGCGTTGATCAATGTTCATTCTTTTGGAAATGGTTTCTTCGCGGATGAATGCTTTCCTTTCGTGGAACTTCGACCCCTCTTTCGCGCAAAATGTTAGCGTCGTCGTCGTCGTAGTACTAGTAGTAGTAGTACTAGTAGAAGTAGCAGTAGGAGCAGTAGAACTAGCGGCAGCAGCAGCAGTAGTAGTGTAGTAGTAGTAGTAGTAGTGGTGGTAGCCGTAGCAGCAGCAGCATCGGTAGCGGAAGCGGTAGCAGTTGCATGTGCACTTGCAGGTAGTGGTGATAGTAGTAGTAGCGGTAGTAGTAGTAGTAGTAGTTGTAGTAGTAGTAGTAGCAGTAGTAGTGGTAGTGGTAGTAGTAGTAGTAGTGGTGGTGGTGGTGGTAGTAGTAGTAGTAGTAGCAGTAGTAGTAGTAGTAGTAGTAGTAGTAGTAGTAGTAATAGTAGTAGTAGTAGTAGTAGTAGTAGGAGTAAGTAGTAGTAGCCGTAGTAGCCGTAGTAGCAGGAGTAGTAGTAGTAGCAGTAGTAGTAGTAGTAGTAGTAGGAGTAAGTTAGTAGTAGTAGCAGCAGCAGCATCGGTAGCGGAAGCGGTAGCAGTTGCATGTGCAGTTGCAGGTAGTGGTGATACTAGTAGTCGTAGTAGTAGTAGTAGTAGTCGTGGTGGTGGTGGTGGTGGTGGCAATAGTGGTGGTGGTGGTGGTGGTAGTAGTAGTAGTTTTTTTTGTCACTCGCCTGGCACGTCGTCGACAGCTCCGCGAGGACTAAGGGGTCAATGATCACGACCGAGCCCAATCCACACACGCAGAAAAGCCCAAAAACAAAAGCTTAACAAAAGTAAACAACATCACACTGATTAGGATCCGAACTGAGCTAGTTGTTTGTACAGCAAGCTGACTGACTACTTGGGCTATCTAGCCCCCCCTTCAGCAGAGGGATCAACAGACTAGGACCAAGGACAAGTAACACAACACTGAACAACACAGTCGGAAAAAACCCTTATTAAAAGGCTCACCACAACTCACCACAACCCTCTAAGCTCTTGGTCCCACAAGTAGTAGTAGCAGTAGTAGTAGTAGTAGTAGTTTTTGTCACTCGCTAGTAGTAGTAGTAGTAGTAGAAGTAGCAGCAGGAGTAGTAGTAGTAGGAGTAGTAGCAGTAGTAGTAGTAGTAGCAGCAGGAGTAGTAGTAGTAGTAGTAGGAGTAGGAGTAGGAGTAGCAGTAGCAGTCGCAGCAGCAGCAGCAGTAGTAGTAGTAGTAGCAGCAGTCGTCGTCGTGATGGTGGTAAGTAGCAACAGTCGTTGTTTCTGGAGGCGTGTTGATAAAAAACCTGGTAACATTCTGCATGTCCAGGTATAGTATATATATATCTATCAATATGTATATATGTATATATATATATAGAGAGAGAGGTATATGTGTATATATATATAGAGGTATATGTATATATATATATATGCATATATATATATATTGTAGATATATATATATATATA
>BGNK01000364.1:150844-176240 GCA_003297005.1 Symbiodinium sp. clade A Y106 | reverse complement strand
CTGTAGATGTAGACTTGAAACAGGAGCTGGGCAAGTTGAGGTAGTAAAACGAGATTTGACGTGTGCACCCATGTAGACAGACAATACAACATAAGATCAAATATACCGTAATTTACAGTGGATTCGGCCTCAACAAGCATGCAAGGAAGCCTCAAAGCACCAGGGTTTTTACCAACACGTGACCTTGTTTCTGTTGCTGTTGTTGCTGCTGCTGTTGCTTTTTTCCCATTTGTTTTTGCTGTTGCTGCTGTTGTTGCTGTTGTTGTGGGTGGCAGTGGCAGTAGCAGCGGCAGCTCGAGCAGGAGCAGGAGCAGCAGTTTTTTTGTCACCCACATGGCAGTAGTAGTAGTCGTCGTCGTAGACTGCTATTGCCTTTGGCAAGACATGCTCACAAGTTTGCCCCGGGCCAGATTCGCCGAGGCAGCAAGCGCACAAGCGCACGATGTCTGGTCTAGAGATGTCGAGAGTTTAGGGTCAGCGGTTTAGGTTCGTTACAGTTAGGGTCTTCGGGTGATGATGGTGATGCTGATGACAATGACCACGACTCAATTCTGTTGAATGCAACTGGCAGCTGCTCTCTTTGCTGGTTCTTGCAGCCCAGTCAAGCCTCAAACCCTGGCTGTGGGTGTACTGCGGCATGGTGCAATAACGGGCCTGAGACCGGTAAACCTGCAGAATGATTGCATGTCCTTTGTGGGTCTTCCATGTCCCGAATCTGTTCGAGTCTGTTACGTCAAAACTTTCGCGGAATATTGCTGTCCGCTCGCGGATCCATTCCGAATCATTCGCGACACATTGCTATTTGTGCATATACTCGAAGATAAGGACCTTTAGATGAACGCGCTCATCCAGATCTGTTTTTGATCTCAAATCAACACGCCAACGGTCGGAACAGTGGCTTGGCCCCGTCAGTTGAGTTTCACAGCTCGCGACACAGATGCTGAGATTCCCTACAGCTTTTTTGGGGTAGCTGCAAAGCTCAAAGTAGTACGCCGGCAGGAATTTTGACAAATCTCAGTTGCAAACAGAACCCTTCGATATGTTTCGCTTCCAAGGGCTGCGGAACTGCAGACCAAAGGGTTCGCTCCCACAGCACAGGACAGTTGCCATGCTTGCATGTTCGGGTCTGCCGAAGAGCACTCGGCTTTGCGCCTCGAGGACAGATCTGCAGTGGACTTGCTCGACTCCTCGCTCATTGATAGCATTACCATGTCTCGCATGCTTGAAACCGGAAGCTGCAGAAGACCACTTCGGGGAGTTCCAGAGCAAACGTGAAAGCCTCCTACTGCTTGCTTTGGCTGCAAATCTGCGTTGAAACTGCATGTGCTGTCGTGCAAACTTTCGAACCAGTTTTGCTGACACGCTTGTCATGGCCACAGTGCTGCATGCAACCAAACGGATATGAGCCAAGCAGCAGAGTAGCCCCGGGCACGATCGCCTGACCGAGTATACAGAAGACCTCCTTGTTAACTTGTCAGTGCGATCGCGTGCAAATCTTTGCCAGCAGAAATCTGGCCTGGGAGTGGCTCTTCCGTGGCTTCGAGAAAGTCCCACAGGTTGCCATCCTTGGACGTGCCAGCGGTCATGTGGAAGTAGGTCGCTCATCACGTCTTCTTAAGCCGACGAGGTGCTGCAGTATCTGCTGCAAAGTCATCGACTGTCGGTAGGTTGTGCACCTGCAAAGAGCTTATGCCCTGCATGATGCTGCCTTGCTAGAGGCGCACTCTGACCAGGTATCGTGCCCATAGATTCTTCTCGGGTGGTTTTGCACCGATCGCCAACAAGTGTGCATCAATGGCCTGGTAATGACTCGACATGCACAAGAGGGTCTGCAGGGTCTGTCACGCACACACTGCGAAGCGAGCCACCTCCAGCAGTGGCTCAGCTTGGTGTTCCAGCTGCTTCTTGTTGATCGTCCTTCTGTATTCCTGGGATTGCCATGGAGAGTGGGAACGCGCGCCCAAGCACTGCACATCTCTGATCGTCTGCAAAAAGCTAGCTGAAACCAAGTTTCCGGTCCCGGTCCCAGCAATATGGCAGCTTTTGGAATCGAACGCAGGCGGGTCTCGGCTGCCAGCCTGCACTGCGACAGGCTGGCCGCAAGCTAACCGTGACCAGCCTGGCGACCCCTGAGGGTCAGGCTGTGAATAGTATCTGCACATCTTGCCTTAATGGTGTTGGGCAGGCATGAGCTCCGTTGCAAGCGGCAGGGGCTCTGCTGCTGTTAATCACATTGACAAGCTTCCAAGAAAAGCATGCTTTAGCGACTTTAGCGAGTTTGGATGCTCAAGTTCCTGCATTTGCGGTTCTGACAGGACAGGGGCACAGATTGAACATCAAAAATCCAGCACGGAAGCCCGACATCAAACACACCAGGTTGCACGGGCTGCCCTTCTCCTGGTAAAAGATCAGCCAGCTGCCTGGCAAACCCAAGCCCAGACATAGCAAAAAATTGCACGCATCAAGGCAGCAGATTCGAGCCAAGGGGCCCAGTGGCTGAAACTTATCTGGATCGCCCTGTCGCAATGCTGCGTCCAGCAGGCGACCCCAATCTGTACTCCAGAAAACCTCGCCTGCAGACGTTCATTCAACGGCAGGCTCAAGCATCGGAACGCTGCATGTTGCGTGGAGTTGTGAGATCGCGGCCGCTGTGACCACTGATGCTGACCCTTTCTCTCTCGAGGAAGTCGATTCCAAACTCTGCATGCGCCGTGCAGATATCCTGCAGGAGGTCGTGCTCTGCGTCGAATCAATCGCCTTGGCCTCGGCCCTCGTGCCCCGCATGGGCCTCATGATGCTCCATCGGCCCGAGAAAACAAATCCCAGCTGCCTGCCGATGCACGAGATCTACGAGGCAAGGCTTCACGGCTCCACGGCTAAAGCCAAAGAACAGGCGCCTGATCCAAAAAATGCTGGAAAAGTTCAGCCAGCTGCCCGAGGAAAACGCTGCAGCTCGACTCGGACGTCTCTACCTGCGGCTTTACAGGCACTGAAGTCCGAGTCCAACTTGCAAGCTGTGCAAGAAGCTGTGCAACCACCCCAGACGTAATCTACGTCCATGGCCTTCTCCAAGGTCTGATGCATCTTGGCCAAAGCATCATGAACCTTCACCAGCGTCGTTACAAAGGTGTCCTCCAGCCATGATGCGAGTGTGTGCTAGCCTGTTGAAACGTTGGCTCTTCTCCTTCCGCTTGCTACGTAAGAGACCATGGGGTTCTCCCAGTATTCTGGTGCGCGTGGCACCGTGTTCGCTTTCCGCCCTTGCCAGTGCAGAAAGGGCAAAGCACTTCGGGCATGTCTCGCGGCTGAGAACGACACCACCTGTCGTGGAAGTACAGCAGGTGTGCCACAAACCTGAGATGCAACATCCGGTTGACACGGCGGCAGGAAGAGAACAACCCTGCCGGGCCGCTCTTTGTAGCGGCAGATGACGTGAAGGTCCATTTCCCGGTCACTGAAATGTCGATGCTCGTAAGCCCACTCTTTGAGCAGCTCGCAGGTCAGAATCCGTGCGTTCACCCGGGTGTATGACAAGTAGCCCTTGCTCTCCTTAGCTTGGGGGAGGAGAGTGCTTGGGCCCAAGCACGGCTCTCCTCTCTATGGCGAAATCTCAAGTTCAATCAAGTTCTCCAGGTAGGCCATGATCCAGTGATAGATCTTGGTGACCGTCGACTCGTGCCTGAAGCTGGAGATGGTGTCCTTCTTGATTGGCACGAACTTGGCAATCTCCTTCCCAGAACAAGGGCAAACAGCGCACTTTGCCGTGCTTCCCCGGTCCGGCCCGGCGGCCCGGTCCTCCTGCTTCAAGTCGGCCAGCTGGCTGATAGGCAACGTGCTGACCAGTGCACTCTTCCAGGAATCTTCTCGTCCGTGCTCATCTAGTGATCCACAGAGGTGCAGCTGAATAAGTTCCTGCATTTTGCACACCCCTTAGGGGCCTTTATGACAAGGGGTGCTTTTCCCGAGCTTCTGGAGCTGGATGCATCCAAGCATCTGCAACCACCTGGGCAAAGACAAGAAACACACCCGCTTCTTCCAGAAACATCAGCTGGTCGGTTGTGAAGGTCTAGGGCGCAGGCGCTTTCCTCATTCTTGAAAGGCATGCGCTCAATAGCGGCGTCACATCTTTCTTATGATCTGAAGACCATGCTGGAGACCATCGGCGTGCGCACACTTGTCAGTCCGAGAAGCGTGACAGGGGTTGCTAGTGTACTGAGTGTGCTGCTTCACTGTTGTGAATCGTTGTGACGGCTTGAGCCGGAACCTGTGAGACCCAAACGAGCGCCCGGCTGCACCGTATCGATTTGAGATTTCGGTTTTGCTTCGAGCCTTGCTAACAAATCTCCAGTACATGTTGTAGGCACACTTACACCTGGGAACGCCATTGCTTGCCCTCAGCCTCCCGTTTTGCCTGCAAGTTGAGGCACTTGCCAGATGCAGTTGCAAGCACGCTCACCTTTTTGCACTTCACGCTGGGGCTGTGGCATTGCTGCAACTCTGCCAGGCCTCCCCGTCTGGTCAGATGTCGACAACCTGCAGCAGGGTGAAGAGGATTCTGAGATGCGCAAGCATAACAGTATAAGGCAACAGAGTACATTGCTGTGGAGACATTTTCAAACCCGGCGGTCAGCGGGTGTTTGACTGCAGCTGCAATTTCCTGGTCTTTGCAATAGGCAATTCGCAACATATCTGCAGTAAGTATGCGGTAAACAACCATGCATCAGAAGCATAGCTGTCATTTTATGCCAACGCAACTCGTCGAGTCCCAACAGGGAGCGAAATATCCGGGCACCCATTTATCTCACCACTCTTGGTATGCGCCACCAGCCTCGGTTTACTGGGCTCAAGCGAGCTTCGGACTGTGTCTTGAAGAGCTGCACCGAGAAACACTGATGGAGAAGACACCCTTTGGGGGATGTGCGGGTCTTGCGCGAAGCTGCACCTGGAATGCATCACTAAATCAGTTGCTGACATCGCTAAGCACAGTCCCGCCTCGCTCAAGTCGGAGTCGTCGTCTTTTGGAGGGCTCTTTTTCCGTGCCCCGGCATGAATTGCTACGAAACCCTGCGCTGGGACCGTGATCTTGGCCGTCTTTTCACTGTCCACCTGGTTCACGAACACGCAAGGGGGACAGAGGCCGGCATGAATCAAGACACTTCGCGGCACATAGGTATATAGTGTGTATATATATATATATGTGTGTGTATATATATATACACACAAACATACGTACACAAATACATACACACACACACACACAGTCACACACACACACATGTGGAACATTAAGAGGTGCACACAGATATAAGTGCATACGTATGTATGTGTATACATAGATACACATAACAAGCATATGCGTATATGTATATATAAACACACATACATGTAGGCATATATATATACAATATATACAATATATACAATATATATGCATGCAACCCCCCCCCTCCGGTACCTACCTTTTCCCGGTTTTATATGGTTGGGTATAAGTTTTCGTCATCTCGGTTGCAAAGAATACTGCACCATGTTTGTGCCAGTAAGCCGTTGCCACCTACGCGATTGCGTCTGCTGCGTCATGGTTTTGCCAGTATTGCCAGAGAGTGCTCTATTTACTGCAGACAGAGCAGCAGCAGATGTAGATGAGACACTGGTGCACGTTGCCTACATGCATATTTGCGGCAGAGGCAGTGGTGTGACATGTTTGCGCCGGCCGCTAGAAAACTCCAATTTTTCGGTCGTGACGTCCCTTAACACAGACCAGGGTGTCAAGGTTATCACACGCACCACTACGATTTCTAGTAGCTTTGACTAAGGTTGTAAATAAGAGAAAAGCAGTACTGAGGCTACTATGGATAGTTTCACGGCTATTATCAGGCCTAATATTAAATTTGAGGGTCACCATTGAAAAAAGGGTTGATGGCAAGGATAGTGCTGGGGTTGATGTTGAAGTCCGACATGAGCATCTACAGTAAGAAAGGGCCTATCATTGTATATTGAGGTAGGGAGCAATTACAAATATCATCCTTACNTGATGGCAAGGATAGTGCTGGGGTTGATGTTGAAGTCCGACATGAGCATCTACAGTAAGAAAGGGCCTATCATTGTATATTGAGGTAGGGAGCAATTACAAATATCATCCTTACATCTACGGGACATCAATGGAACAACGCCACACCTTGAGAGAGCTAAAGATCGTGCTTATAAACAAACATGGTTGGGCGGTTCATATTAGCATCAATATGATGGTTACCGTTGGGGTTAGCACTTGGGCCATATCTAGCTTACCTGTATCAATACTAGCAGTAACTAAGATTGGGGTTGCCATGNTTGGGCGGTTCATATTAGCATCAATATGATGGTTACCGTTGGGGTTAGCACTTGGGCCATATCTAGCTTACCTGTATCAA
Organism: Symbiodinium sp. clade A Y106; assembly: GCA_003297005.1. Lineage (NCBI taxonomy): Eukaryota > Dinophyceae > Suessiales > Symbiodiniaceae > Symbiodinium > Symbiodinium sp. clade A. The sequence continues at coordinate 169,833 of BGNK01000364.1, read as the reverse complement.
TACTAGCAGTAACTAAGATTGGGGTTGCCATGACGGTTTCTCCTAGGGTCGTGATCTGTTTGGTTTACAGTTGAGAGTAGTATTCGGTGCTTTACGAAGACTTGCAGTAGGGTTAGCTTGTGGGTGATATACACAAGCAAACACGGGCGTGACTAACTTTCATCCACACACAGTATTGCTGCCACACAATACTGAATGCATGAAGGCTTGAAGCAGTCAAGAGATTAAGCAAGTTGTCTTTCGACCGTGCCTTGATCACTGGGCATCCAACTCCGTCCGAACTCGCCACATCACAGTAGTCACCTAGCAAACAGCATTCGCAGCGGGTCTCCCTTCACCTGGTTCAAGGCAGAACCCGAAGTGTCGCTTGTGTTTTGCCTGGGTCTAGCGGCAAGTCGAGGCTGACCACCCATTCGTCGGACTCTTGCCGGTTGAATGCGATGCATGCCACGCTACCTCAGGTCATGTTCTAAGTCTTGCTGAGACTGCTGATCGGGCAATTCGCGCGGCGCAGGGTCCATTTGCAGCTTCAAGCTTCCGCGGCAAAAGGAGACTGTGTCTTCACTGAGCGCCGTAAAATGCGTGATGGGATTGTCGCCGGCAGTGTGGCGCCATGCTACCATGTTCGCGATGCCAGCCCACCTAGCAGCTTAGCTCAAAAACACGCTGGCCACGTAACCCGATGCAACAAGGCAACCACCTTGTGTGTGGCTTGCTGCAAGGGCTTTCCGCTTCGCAAGTGGAGCGAGCCCTGTCTACAACAAAGTTTCTCGCCAAATGAATTTCAAACTGGTTTCAAGCTAGCGGCATGCTTGGCATGCAACTGTTTGCTGATTTTAGTTTCTCCCTTTCGGGTTTAGCCGGGCTTTCACCCGGACTTACAGTAAAGGACCAACGAATCTGCCTGCTCCCTTCGCAAGCAAACGAGAGCCTAAGGAGCACAACCGCCTGAATGGTACCTTCTCTGCCCAGGGCCCCCAAGCCAACCCCTTCCGCTTGATGTCAATTTGTCTTACTGGTAATGCATTGGCCCTAGGCACAGGCCGATTTGCGAAGCGCTGCAATGCAACGAAGATCCGGCAGGACTCGAAAGCGGTGCATTGTGCGCAAGCAGTTGCAAGTTTTCGTATGCTGGACTAGCAATGACAGCAATGGACAACCATTCATGCTGGCGGACTTCCAGCGATCTGCCGGCCAAGGAGACTTAGCCCCAGCACTCTGCCACAACAGCTTGCGACTGTCGCTTGATGCCAAACATGTTGACAGAGTTTACAAGTCGTTCTGGAACATTCTGCGTTGCCCTTTTTTTCTGTTGAGTCGTGAAGTACATCGATGTCAAAAGCATGCACACAAGCAAGGGCTGAAGATTGGCCAAAAAAGTCTCCTTTGTTCAGGCCACGCCTGTGCTCACAAACCCACGGCTGGAATTCTCCACAACGGAGGTCCCCATCTTCTTTGTGGACAGAAACTGAAGGTGGACCTCACAGTCCAGAACAAGCACCAGTGGCCACACGGGACTTAACATGAAAAGCTTGCAAACCCTTTGCCGTCATCAGACTCTCTGAGGGTTACTGTGAGGTGAGTTTACCCAAGGCATCCTGACGTGGCAAGTGGTTCTGGGCAGGGCACCTTGGTCATAATCGCTGAAGTGAAAAGAGCTCATGATCTGAGGATACCCATAGGGATGGGCCAGCATGAAGGCACTGGCTAGTTGATATAGCCTTCCAGATTTGTACGTCAGCTTTGCCGCGGTGCTGCTGTCCTCTCACATCATGCAGGTTAAAGGCAATTCGGCATGTGCGCATGTGTATGGAACGAACGGAGCTCGATCCTTGGAACGCTGCGTGTCGTGATTATCCACGAAGACCACTGCAGAAGAACCTGGCACCAGATCTGGTGCCCCTCCTAGTGATTCCAAATTCGACATGCGGCCCGACTCTGCAATGCCCTGGTCAAGCTGTGGGTAATAGTTGAATTCGATGACGTCTACCAGATCAACGTATAACTCTTCTGTCACGACATCTGTCGTAGTCGCTTTCGATACCTCGGCGTATTTCAGCAGCTTGTTGCCGTCTTTAACTTTGTCGAAGATCTTGGCCAAATCGGCTTTTGGAATATGCTTGGCGGCATCTAGCCTCACACCAGCCACACCAAGCTCTACCAGTTGGCTCAAGTACGCTGCGATCTTGCTTTGCACGCCTTCGCACTCGGTGCAGAGATCTGGCAAGCCCTGCAAGTCACAGAATTGAACGTTGTGAATGTCTGCAAAATTGCTTACACCACAGTTTCCACTGGTGTCGCCCGGGATGTGGTGGAAATCCTCGGGGCTGAAAATGGGAGTTTTTCGTCCGCCGTAGATGTTGCCACTGATGCTCGTCCCTTTGTTTGCAGCGCAATGGTTGAGCACGGCATCGACATAGACTTGAACATTTGCCTTTTTGCAACGCTTCACCATCGAAGCAAACTCTTTCTCATCCCCGGAGCGACTGGATAGGTTGTACGTGACGGGCTGATAGCGCGTCCACCACTCGTGGCCCTGAATATGCTCTGTTGGAGGTGAAACTTGCACTGCAGAAAAACCCTTCGGACCCAGCCAATCCTCACACTCTCTGGCCACGTCTGGCCAAGACCATTCGAAGAGGTGCACGAAGACCCCACTTCGGCCCTGGGGTTTGCGGCGCAGCCCGGATGCCAGCAAGGGCCACAGCAGAAGGATCAGAAATTTCATGAAGCTGCGCGACGGCTCAAGGGTGCTCGCCAGAGCGCAGAAGCAAAAGCTTTCAGTACCGGAGATGCCTCTCGAGACAACGCTTGGGCAAAAGGTATCGGATGACAACGCTCCTGTCAGGTTCCTATAGGAGCCGGCCGGGGCCCCTCAAGATCTAAAGAACCCTCTGCCGCCAGTGGTGTGACATACAATACATCAAACAGTGATGCAGACGCAACTACTTAGCGGCCTCAGCGTACCTGAGGCGTACATCAGCATGTCCCCATCCCGCCTGAGTGGTGGTTTGCATCTGGTGTCGCTACTATCCACTCTCGCAAAATGAAAGGATATTCCTGAAGCCAAGCTGCGCGACGGCTTCCATCATGATCTCACGGTCAGACCCTGCCTAGCAGGTCGCACAGGAAACTGCATAATAGAACTGGACTGAAACTGAAACTGCTGACTGTTGCAAGGGCTGAAGAGCCTTGAGCTCCGCAGCGGCATACTCCAGTGCGCGACAGTCCGATCGAACTGATGTCAGAACAACCTGCTGCGGGCCGTGCCATTGAGAGGAAGCAAAATTGAACCTTGAGTGCTCGAACCAAGCTCGCAGCAACATACGCTGCTCTGCCGGCAACTTCAGACCCCTGCTAGTTGTCTCAGCACTGATGCTCGAGGGCTTCGGGCGGTATAATGGTATTGGACAAGCTGCAAGGGCCACATTGGGTCAACCGCGCACATTCAGATCTACAAGTAGTGATCTTTCCGTACGCATGCACTGACCTCTCGGTCAGCGCGAAGATGCCGAGGAGCATGTTGCAAGGCTGCTCCTGCAAGTAATTAACAAAACGCCGGCATGAACGCCAACAGTCACCACACTACGCCGATGACGTCGATTTGTCTGCTCATGACGCACGGAGACATGCCAGATACAGTCCATCCTTCACTGCTGACATCAGCCAGCACCACTTCCTCCAGCTCATTGCGGGACTGCACTAATACTGATGGGATGCTGTACACTGCGTACGATGGTTAACTTGCCTTGCTGGACCTCAGAGGCCCCTTGGCTCAGGGAGAGTAGGATTCTGCCCCGATCTGCTCTGCAAAGGAGTTGACTGGTTCATTTGGCCGTGGCTCCGAGATGTGCTGAAGAAGGTGCCCGTTGCATCTCAAAGCTTCCACGGCCAAATCCTTGTCAGCACCTTAGGGGCATCTTGAGCTGACAGTGTTTACAGAAGCAGAAGATCTCTCTCAGGTACCGGCGGGCAGCGCCCCTTGCTAGGAGGTAGACATGAGAGAACTGCTTCACTGCATTCGCGACCTGCACCACTCTGTACATTGAGCGGGAAACAGCAGCTGCGGTCCCGAACAAGTGCTGGGAATCCAGGCCGGGGTCGGATCACTTCGCAGTGCTGAGCTTGCATATTGAAGAGCGTCCGCGGATTGTTGAATGGCTTGCGCAACCTGTATAAGCACGAAGCCAAAGCGCAGTGGACGCAAATCACTCCCTGGCATCGTGCGGATCTTGGCGAAGCACATCGCTGGCATAACTCTTCTCAAGCCAAATGCTGGCCGCGCCAGCTTAACTACGTACAAGTAAGTCGTGCTGCTGCAGAGCATCACCATCCTGGCTAGGCTTAGGTGCTCAGCCGTGCTCGTAAGGGCGTACCATGCAGAAGCGATGCCACAGAGAGCCAGCGAAAGAGGCGACTACAGATCAGGACTACACCTCTGCAAGGGTCAGCAAAATAGTGACTTGTGTCCACCTGTGCTTCTCAGTGTCGGCAGAAACGGATGCCTTCAGGACAAGCTCGCGGGGCAGCATGCCGCAAGGCTGATCCCGTCTGCTGAATCGACATTGCCACCACATCACGGTCTGCCTCTGGCAAGATATCTCCAGAAAATCCGAAGGTGTTCCAATACATTCATCGAAAGCAGTAAGAAGGCCTTCCATCCTGGTTCCAAGTCGTCCTGAGATCTCACTCGGGTCGCAGTATCTGGTCGCGTTGGAGCTACTTCAGTAAAGCTTGGAAGGGGAGATCATGCGTGTACTACCAAGCATCTAAGATGTCAGGGTCGTTTTGCACGGCTGCCAATATGATTTCCTGCCAGAGTAGAACGGACAGAGAACGCTGAGCAGTGCGCATGTTACCAGGTGCAGCCTTGTCGAAGGCGACACCTTGCTCTGCAGCGGCATATAGAAGCAGCCCTGCGCGATGCGGGCGAGCATGCTGCCTCGAGTTCGGCCGTCCTACCTGCGCGTTCTCGGCTCCAGATTCCCAGATCGAGCTCAGGTGCAGTGAATGCAGCAGTTGCGCTTGCGCAGGACTTCGCTGCAGGAGGCTCAGGTCCAAGTTGCCGGATGTCAGGCCTCAAAACCAAAACCAGGCAGAATTGTCTTGGGTTGGACTGTGACTGTGCTACTTCCGAGTCGAACCAACGGCCCTCGCAGGTTGTTTGCGCAAAGGAGCAGCAACTTTGGCTACAAGCTGTCAGGCAAGCCTAATGCTGGGAATTACTAAGTCGGCGATCAAGCTCACGTGATCAGACGGGAAAAACTCATTTGGCAGTCTCTCCGGGAAGTTTTCGGCAAGTTCGTCTGCATCGGGAACATCAAGGACAGCCTGAGCCTGGACTCCCTTAGACACGAAGATGTGATCGCAGGTGGCCTGGAAATCGCCTGATGCCCAGCCGGCCCAAGTTGTGTACTTTGGGATGCCGTGTCCATACTGTAACCCGAGATCTGTGTATGCACACTTAAAGCCGCAAGCTGAAAAGTAGTCGAAGACATTGGCGATCTCTGTGCGGCTGCTCCCCATCATCTGTTTGCTGTTGACATCTGCCAAGATGATTTGCTCATCGTCCCGGGAGAAGTCCTGCAACGCTGACACCAGTGCAGACGCTTGCTGCACGCGGAAGCCATCATCAGCTGACGCCCGCAAGTGCGCCGTGCAAACCACGATACCCTTACCTGTCTGCCGATCCCTGGGCCACAAGCGCTGCAGCACTGCGACCTGCGCAGCTTTGGTGCGCTGCCGGCCATACCTGCGAATCTGGCCACCAAAGACTATAAGCATGCATTGAATTTATGATCATTCATGCAAAAATGCGACGTAAGCTTTTCGCTACCAACGTGCGCTTGATTAATGGAATGCCAAGTCTCTCCAAAAAGATTGTGCGCCGCACACCCTCTTCGAACTTGTCTGCTCTCCAGAACACGGCGACTCCATCTTTAGCTGGACTGCCTGCTGCCAGGCATGTCGCACATCTCCAGTGCTGCACAACTCGCAAGAAACTGCAGCTTACTTACTACGAAGTTGACGAAGATCTGAGAACCGCGCGCTTTCGCTTGAATGTTCCTTGGAAGCCGGCTCGTTCAAGCTCCGGCTCAAAGAAATCATCAAAATGATCCACTTCGCAAAGTCCCACAATGTCGGCATCATGCCGCAGAATCTCCTCCCATGCGCATCAATTTGAAGAATGCCTATAGTAATGTTTCTCAGTATGGGAGTCTCCCAGTCTGGGCGCATTTGCAGCCTGAAGCGGTCAATCTTGTGAGCGTTAGGATCCGCAACTCCCCCGGAGTGCTGCCACCTAGACTCGCAGCCTTGCAACCTTACTTGTGTTGGTACATTGCATTGTTGTTCAAGAACTTCGTGTTAATCATCACAATCACCGATAGTATCTTCACAGCGGTGCGGTGATTCCGTAAACAAGCATATACAGTTTTATTCTCATAACCTGCCTGGGTTCTTCGCATCGGAGCCCTTCTCCGGGTCAGATCGAACTGGCTAAAACGAGCACGGAGATTGCGCAGCAATTCGCACTGGAAACAGGACTGCCGCCATGCGGTGGTTGCTGCAATAGCTTCAACAATTATGTGCTACAGCATGCACGCGTCTCGCCTCCTTGACTTGCTCACGGCGGCGCTCCCAACGCAAAACTTCCGCTTCGCATCGGAAGCCGCGCTGCAAGCTCAGCAGCGGCGAGCTCTTCGCCAAGCAGTCAGCCAGCACGTTCCTGAGGCTAGATGCCATCAAGACAATCCGTGCGCTACGACAAAGAAAGAAAACAGACAGGCAAAAACAATGTTGAAGTGACGCGCACGGCTCCAAAAAAGAACTCGTATGCCTTGACCATGCGAGGCAGCAGCCGCCTGAAGCCACTGTCTTGGTGGAAGACCCGACGCGAGGCAGATGCACCCGGGACCAAACATGTTGCCAAGAGCATTCCAACGCAGAAGCTGGCCGTCTCGAATCGTCTCGATATCAAATATCAGTCGTGCCACAGCCAGCCATGGCTTGGGCAAACTGTCACAAACACTTCAACCATCTGTCGAACTTTGCTTTAGGTTACGTGGTCATGTAAGGGCAGCTTGGCACTTCTGCTGCGTACAAGTTTGGGAGCAGGTAGCACGCACTGACGCTAACAGCTGAATACAACAGCCACAACTAGCCTGCACGGTCTGATTGACCATGAATAAGCCTGATGAAGTGTGCTCAAGCTCACCGAGCGGCAGCCCAGACATTGAAGATCATCGACCAACACCTGCCTGGTCGTCGTTTCGGCTACGTTCTCAGACCAACAAGGCACTCCTGCGGTACAGAACTGATTTTTGCGACTGCACTATTGCAGTCTATGGCCTCTTCCATAGAAGTTGCTGGCACGCAGTGGTATGGCAGTGGCCTCTTCGATCGAATCCTTTACTTGCCTTCACCACGGGCTGAAAATTGGCCAGAGTTGATCGACAAACGAAACCAGAGCCACAGCACAACCCAGTCCTGCCCATCGCACACGAGAAACCCACATGTAGCACATCATGACTCTTCCGCAGCTCGTCGTGTGCTAAATTTAAGAATTGACGTGATCATACTTCGCCTAGTCATCCTCCCGGGCAGGGCTTATGCAAAACTGTCAAGTGGACAGCAGCTGCCATCATGCTAGGAGCCCGAAGAGCAGCCGCCACTCCTCCCCGGCTTGACTATTCGGGTGGCCTCAAGGTCCAATCCTTCCCTGCACTCAGCGTGCACAGTTCGCCAGCCAAACCACTCACAGTAATCGACCTCGATTCAGCATCAGAGCACGTCAGCTGTGGCGCTGATCTCTGGCTTATTGTCAGACCAGGCAGCATGGGGGCACTTTAGGCAAGCCGCAGACTCATCTAGCCGCAGCATCGGGAGCGGCGTGAGTCGCGATGTGACCATTGCAGAAGCACTTATGCAGTCGGCAGATGCGACCTAGAAGGGACATCCTGGGCACGTCTCATGTCTTATATCTTTGAGCCAATTGAATGTTGTCTCTGCTCGTGTTTCAGCTCGGGCTGCTAGCAAGTGTGCTTCTGCGTCCTGATCCAAACAGCAAGTGAAACTAGCCGTCGTTACTTTCACAGCTGCAGCACCCTCCCCAAACTTAACAACCTTGTCAGAGGCACTTTCTCGTGCCCTGCCTTTCCATGGGAGGCTGTGAACCTCGCAAGTTTTGGTGCAATAACAAGTTACAGCATGGACATTCTGCGAGTTGACAGTTCCAAGGCGCATGAAACACCTACGAATTGACTCCAAATTTCAATTGATCTGCTTTTCCCACTGGCGCCAAGCGAGACAGAGAGGCCGGGTCTCTGCGTTTGAATCATAGACACGCTCCTGAGGTAAAATCGGCTTGTCGTCCGTCCAGCAGGAGCTTCACGGACATGACATGCCCGGATTGTTAGGCTGCAGGACTGGAGAATCTTGGAGTACTGAGTACATCTCGCAGATCCGTGCTTCTCCGCTTCTCCTTCCAAATCCACTCTGCACACAGCCGCGGTTGGCGTCTCCAGGCTCGACACGTCGCGTCGAGCCCTGCTCGTCCTTCCGGGATCAAGCCGGGCATAGCGAAGGCCGGACATCAAGACATCTGAACGACAACTTCTGATAAGGATGCAAACTGCCAGTAAAGATACTCATCATACTTCAGGCATCTGCAAGTCGTATGCATGTACGTATGCCAGCGGAGGGAGATTGCAGCTGAAGATCTGGAGGTCAAGGAACGGGACCTCTTACACCTCGTCCTTGGCGCTTCAAAGCTCTGCGAGCCTCAGCCTCGGCGGTGACAGTTTCGGATCGCCACCGAGGGCGCGTGCTGCCGTTTCCGCAAGCTGGCGGCACCATTCCATAAACTGCCGAGCGTTCGTGGCCAGGATCATGAACTTCTCCACAAAATCGGAAAAGTAATGAGGCGTGCGTAAGTAGTCTTCAATGTCAAGCAGAAACTCGACACCGCTCGGGCTCCTGCAACTGTAAGCTGCTGAATGCTCGGCGAAAGAACAACAGTTCAACAGAGACATGCTGCTACGGTATCCGGTCGCACTTCGCTGGCCGGCCGCATCTATCTTTGAAGTTTGCGGGTTGTGGAAAACAACTCGTGGCCGCGAACGTCTGCATTTGGCTCTTCAGCCAACATGCCCTTATCTGTAAGAACTTGCCACTCATCACCCAAGAGCAATGGGCTCTACACGCATCAAGCAGAGGTCCTCCAACCTTGGGTCTGCATTTCCACTTCTGCCGTCATCTGCAGACCATATTGCCAAACTCGAGCGGCATCATGAAGGTTCGGACACAAGCGACTGTGAGGCGATGCTTCACAGTTCCAGAGTGCACCTGCGGGACAGGGCTTTGCCAGAGCTGGCTTTGAGTAGCTGGCTTCTCCTTTGCGTATCACATCCAGCCTGAGTTCAAGACGCCAAGCAGTGCCCGAGCTGGTTTGATCAAGTGGTGACAGTCAAACAGTTCGCGCCGGAACCACGTCGCTGACGCAGGCTCGGGGTGTGCACCCCAGATATCGTTCCCATCTACGACTATGTCCACCGCTTTGTCGAAAAACGTTTCGATTGGGTAAGCCTTGTTGTTATATGTGGTTTTGATGTACGAGAACGGCTCGTCTGGAGGTGGATCTCCTGGAACCCAGACTTTGAAACGGCTTCTGTAAGACGGAGGCAAAGCCCGCTCATACAGAAAACCTCGACCATATGACCCTAAACCCCATGGGGCATCTAATCCGGACACATCGAAATCTTGAAAAACATAGCTCGAATTGAAAGTGGTATACACTTCGTGGCCATTCTCCATGAGGCCAACCAGGAGCAGCTCTCTCAAGTAGTCTACAGGTTTCTCAGTGGTCGCATATGAGTGTATGAAGACTCGAGGCAAAGCGTGAAGTTCGGATGCTCGGCTCTTGCACAGCATGTGGCTCTCGACATACGAGAGCATGGCAGTCCGCAATCTCTTATACTCGTTCAACGGAAATACTGCTCGATCGATCAGAACATTCGCATCGGTACTTTGGCCGAGCTTGCCAAGCCTGCTGGCCAGGAAGTCTTCGCCCGGCACCCCCGGAAGTTGCATCAGCCTGCGCACGAGGTCATGTGGAAAATGCACCATGCTGCGGCTTGGCACCTTGGAGATGTCAAAGAAGTAGGGCACACAGCCTGCCAGCAATATCTCGTAGTGCCGCAAGCAGTCCCAGCCACCCTTCTTCTTTGTGAGGCAGTAGAGGGAAGATGCATACATCTCCAAGTAGGGCAGCTCTGTCGAATAGTTGTAGGTACGGGCATCTCCTGGAATTAGGCCAGCAAAGTCTTTCTTTTCCTCAATTTTCAATTTTTCGCGAAGAGGTTCGTAATGGTTCCACTTGCCTGAGAAGGCAGCGCAGTCTTAGAAAATTTGGCTTCATGCACTGAATCCCTACTCTCGCTCACTGCACCAACACAACCGGAGTTAACCCAGAACCCGGGATTTTGGAATCTCTGCAAAGGGCACGAGACGGGAGATTGATTTGCTCCCAGATGCTTGTGGGGATGGAGTACTGCATCGGTGTTGCAAGCAGTTTCTGCTGCCAGCAGAAACTATCCACTGAAGAGATGCTGTCGGCAAGCCACTGGGAAGGAGCCATGTGCGTTGTATCGAGCCGGCTCACATAATGGCTGCAGCCAGAAAACAGAACCGTTGGACACTTTGGGAAAAGTCTGCGAACCCTTCGACGCAGCCCTCCAGCCATTGGACCTACATTCGCCCTTCTGGGCCCGTCCTGCGCCCCCGCCTTCGGCCGACGGAGCGACCTGAGAGCGCAAAACGCAAACACTGTTTGATACAAAGGATCCGATCTTGCTCTGGCAGACGTCAGCAGACTCCAGCAGCACACGTTTGAGCTTTTGTTCAGGTGAAACTGCTTGCAGAATGTCTGCGAAGCAAGGCTGTTCAAGAAGGCTCGAGGCTTGTGGAAAAAGGCCAATGCGCTTCGCGGTGACTGGCCTGCCGCCTACTGTACCATCTCTAAAACTGTTCGAATCCCTTCCGAAAGCGTGATTCGCCTGCTCACACGGCATAGTGCAGCACGGTGAGCTCGAGCATCTCTTGGTTGTTCGCCCGAATTCTTGCCAACAACTCTTCGGTGGTGCCCGATTCACCGTTGACTGCGATGATGCGGTCATGAACGTGCACGGCTTGATCCGGCATGCTCTCGTTCCATTGACTCACAAGGCCGGGAGTTATCTTAGAAATCCATGGGGCCACAGCGCCAACCCTCTTGTAGTTGATGATGAGGCCGATTTCACCTGGCCGCGGTAGTGATACTCTTCTCTCCTCTGGTCGCTGCATGGTAAGTGAGAACTCCTGCGTATCTGGATTTCCAAGAGCTTTCGCTAGCTCTATGCTCGATCCACGAACTCCGTTCACTTCCAGCACCCGGTCCAGAAGCATCACGGTTTTGTCTTCGGAGCACTCCTGGTTCCAGTCCCGAACACGTCCTTCGCCGATGTCCTTGATAACAGCACACTCCGGATTGGTCACGTCCAAGACGATACCAAGGGGTCTGCTTTCCGTTGACACGGAAACCAAGAAGACATCGGGTATCGAGTCTGGTCTGAAAGCTGGAGCTGTTTGGATGAAGGGCCTCGTCGCTGGCAGTCTTTCCTCAAACTCCAGGTCTTGCGGAGGTTTGTCATCTGCTGCGCAGCAGCACAGCATCATGGGCCCGAGGGCTCCTACTTGCCCAGCATGTGACCAATGTGTCCAAGGGACACCTAAGCCGGAGTGGCTACACAAAGTGTGGCTGCACGGCACGTCACAACTCGCATGCAGCAGAGCCATGCAGCGTTGCAAGTAGCTCAGTCCACATTTGTCATGACGATTCTGCACAGATTCAGCATACTAAACATCAAAAATTAGAAAACGACCTTCATCGTGCACACGATTGCGCAGTATGCAGGTCTGCAATTGTGGAGCTTGAAGGGTGACACGACCCACGAAAGAACCAAGACCATGCCCAGGGTGGCACTTTAGTGCACCCTTTAGCCAAAAGGCCTTGAGAAGAGCAGCCTCACAGTGGAAAATGCTCGTGTCTGGGACATGGGCAAAACAGTCAACACCGGAAAGTCGGCCGTATGTTCCAGGCATGTACGGGAGGTTTTGCAGCCCAGCTAACACGAGCCGAACATGTGAGTCCTAAATACTGGCTTGCGACGTGCGGTTGCAGGCAATTCGCCCTTCCTTGCAGAATGAGGGCAGAAATACAAATCACTCTAAATGACAACCTGCCCATCTGGAGATGCTCCGGATGGTCATACTGTCGGAGCCCTAATCCGAGTTCACTTCTGCTCCGGGATGAAAGTTTCTCGGAAAACGGTCTTCTCGATCCTGTTAGGCAAGCCGTACAATCCGATTGGCTGTGAGTAGCGCGAAGGGCGAAATGGAACTGCAGGCCTCCACAGGCTGTTCATCAAACCTACTACAGTAGTATGCGAGACTCGCCAGACGGAGGTCCTGTAGATCTCCGTCACTTCGGAGTCTGCGCTGACTTGTGCGGCTATGATGTCATCGACTTCCACCTTCTTTCTGCGACAGGACTCGACTCGAGGGGTCTGGCTACCTGCTACGGGCCTAGGAGTACACCGGAGTCTCTCTCAAGACTCTCTTCTCTGTGCGCTCAGGGCTCAGTCTAGCGCCGAGCACGGGGAGCCCCACTTGGCCATAAACTTCTTTGAAGGACAGTGCCTTAGCAGCGCCCGCGACTCGCTTGGAGGCTCTCGCAGGCTCTTGCAATCTCTTGCCCTCGAGGCCAGGCCTCTGGAGAAACTCATCCGTGGCGCGCAAGGCGCGAATGCGAGTGCGAGACCTGGGAAAAAGGATGCTCACACGCACGAAGGAGAGCCGGAGAGCACAGTCTAGGCTCCGGCCTGTAGCATCGGTATCCGTCCTTGCGCAGCTGCTGGGCATCCTCTCGGCCATGAGGGATTTCCAAGGGAGTCGCCAAATCCTTGGGCAAAACGACCAGAGAGCTCAAGATCAGCAGGCGACGTCGCGAGTCCACTGCTCGAGACTCCCTCGGACAAAGCATGAGCATTGATCCATGGCTCGTAAGCTGCCGATGTAGTCGCATAGGAAAGGATATAGTTTTCCTTCCACCGAGTGTTGGCTTGCCTTAGCACGCACATCCGAGTAATGCTGATGTTGGGCAGTATATAAGTTGATGGGAAAACCATAGCTGCAACGCCCGTCAGGAAGAAAGCAGCGATAACGACACCGAAGACGGTGGCAGCCGAGGCACACAACGTAGTCGCCATCGACTGCAGTGTTTACAGTTTCCTCTTTGCCATCCACGACGGTGGTAATGATCTCTCCTTCAAGCAGTGCCACAAAGAAACGTTCAAAGACAGGCCACTAAGACTGCTCCGCCCCAACCTGGTTGAGCACGGCGCAGGAAAGCAAAAGCGACTTTGCGGTACCAACGCCTGGGTCCACAAAATGCAGCCGTGTGTTTCACTCATCATCGGTGCACGGGTTCGCGGAACAGCAGTAGGAAGTAGGAAGCTAGGGTTAGAAGCTCTCTGTCTTGGGGATCCTTTTGGCTGCAAACCTTGCAGAACGGATGCAACCGTTAGGATAGGCACATGTTGCTGGGCTTCAAAGATGGACTTGGCCGTGGTCTGGCTGCTGAGCCCGTACGGTTGTTAGTGCGAGACTCGCGCAGTCGACACATGTCGATAGGGTGCACGTCTGCAGGCTGGTCTTTTGGGACCAGTGGGAATGTTTCCTGCCCCGCCTGCAATTATTCAGTGCTTAAAGAGTATTGCAGACGGCAGAACGAGCTGACAGTGCAATCACATCTGCCCGTGGACAAGCTGTTGAATGCAGCTGAATGAGCAGGCACTGGGATCAGGGACCATGATGCCATGAGGGAGAACATGCCGCGTGGCATCGATGCGATATGAAGGTCAGGAATGGGTTGCATAGATGCGACTGCAGGTAATGACCTGCTGCATGGACTGGTCTTGCCTGCATGAGCATCTGACTCGCTGTGTCCAAGTGAGGGAGCACCCCAACAAACGTGTCTTGAGCTCACCGGAAAAAGATGACTACAGCGACCAGGAAGCTGCAGTTGCCGGTCCTCTTTGGAAATTGCGGCAATGCCTTTCCTTCTCAATCTAGCTTTCGGCCAGAGTCGCCGGGAATGAAACCTTGCAAGCTGATGTTGCTCGACATGCCGCCGAAGTGCCCGGAGTTAATGATCTCGTTGCTCACCCGCCGAATCATCTCCTGCGATGCGCTGATGGGTCAGCTCGTAGCTTCAGCAAAGGCTGCAGGAGGTTGCAGGTCCTCTTGGGAGCAAATGTCCACGCCAGCGGGTCCGTTTTGCATCTCCGGTGCAAACAAGATTTCGGTGTTCTCCTGCGAAGACCGAACTTTTGCACTTGGAAGAATGCCAGAATCTGCAGAAAACATCATGTGACTGCAGTCCTCTTTGACATTGGTCGTCTTTGGGTCTGCCTCAGGCTTCCTTTCAATGACTGCCTGCTTGTTGCTGCACATCCTCGGCTTTTGCAAAGCACCATCTCGATGACCCTTGTTCCGCGAAGCCCACCGATCGGCAGCAGATCTATCAGACAGGCTCGCCACTTGCGCTCACGGGGGTGGCGGAAGGTTCCGGACACGTATGCATGATCATGACGACCACAATCCTGGACCATCTAATAATCTAACGACTCCTAGACGCCGTGCCTGTAAGCCTCCAACTCATGCAGTCTAACAGATCGAGAGCATGCCCCACTGTTCTACGCAGGCCTGTTAAAGCACTTCGCCAACACAGAGCAGGGAGAGGACCTCTTAGTGACGTAGCGAAGCAGTTTTGAGTTCTTCTTGGGAGCACAACTTCTGTGCCCACAAAAACTCATTCGTGCTGACCACAAGGGATCCAGTAGCGCTATCTTCTTTGCATGTCGGTGAGCCAAAGTGTTTTCGCACTCTTCTGCGCTTCTGCGACTGTCACATGAAATGAGCCGAGGCACCTCAGCAACAAAAGCTCGGGATCCGAAGAGCTCCACTTCCCCTGTGCATGCCGAATGCTTCATTTCATTTCCACAGTATCGTCGGATGTCTGGTCGACCGGGTGTACAGCCTAAGGATTGGCGATAGGCTAGCAGGATCCGAAGAAGCGATTTGCGTGTCGCCGGCTGCGGCTGCGATTTCGAACCAGGGTCTCTACCGTCTACAGGAAAGGATTTCGCTGGAAGTGATCTTTCCTACAAGGGCTGGTTGCACGTGAACAGGCGCGCAGGATTGTTTTGCTGGCTTTGCAGTTGGACCAACTGTTGCAAAAGAAGACACAGGGAGCTGCGAGCATCTTGCGGCCTGGATAGTGATGGCATCGATCCGCAGCGTAACGAAACTTCCCGCTTGATCATTGGTAGCCTCAGGTATGCACATTGACATGTATGCTCAGCGATGCTTTCTCCTCGAGGCCATGTCTAGGCCCAGTAGCAGGCCAAAGTTTCCGAGCACGGCGATAGATTTCAGCCAAAATCTCGAGACGTCTCAGCGGGCTGTCGTTGTGCATCCTCTCCAGATGCATGCGAACATGGCCTACGTGCTTTGTTTGGTGTCGAATCATGAAAGTAGCCATGGTCTATGTCACATCTTCGCAACGTTAGACTGTCAAGACCGGTCCCGAATGACTCTCCGTCCTTAGCTACGATGATCTTTCGAGAAATGTGCAGAAGACATGGTAATCTACGTCTGTTTAGATTCTATAGGAATTGGTACTCATATCCTGCACAGACCATGCCATGCAGACCACAAAAGACCGATGGAGAAACAGTCTGCCAGCGACATGCAGACAAAGGAACTGAAGGACAGACTCATACACGAACACAAACACGCTCTTGCCTCTATAGAGCTCTAAAATCTACGCACATTTTAGAGTCCAACATGTAGACGTAGATTGCGAGTTGACCAACCAACGCAGCAGCGCGCATAAGCACACGCATTCACACACTCACACACATACCTAAACCGGACCCAAGCGTACAAAGACCTACCTATGTAAGCGAGACAGACGGACAGGAAGGCAGGCAGGCAGGCAAACGGAGACGTACAGGCAGACACCATAAACATACGTACTTACATACATACATATATACATACATTTTTGGCACTTGCACTCGAGAGACTCAGGCGACATACATAGCTACATAGCGACATACCCAGCTACGCCGTACAAGCATACATACACCCACAGCGATACTTGAATAATTACATGTTACATGCCTGCGTACTCGTGAACGAGTTCACAGGTGTTTCATAGCAACACCACCATACGCTGCCAAGTACAGCACAGCTCTACGCCGCACGCAGCAGTAAAGCTGCCAGGCTTGCGGCTTGCTTCTCTCCCATCCAGGCCGTACCGTATCCCCCTTTGCACAGCGCAAGGTCGAGCAATGCGTGCTGTCATTAGGCGCCTCTGCAAGAATGCTGGGCCATAGTAAACCAGGAATGCTGGTCCCGCCAAACGCGCCCTCACCTCATTGTCGGCGAGTGATGTCGCGCAAGCACACAAAGTCGCTAAGCACGTTCCTGCCTGTAGGAACGACTTGCATAGGGCATAGGGTGGTCATGGTAGCTTTGGTGCTCGCATGGGGGGGGGGGAACGGTTTGCATGGTAGCTTTGGTCCTCGCATCACCACTTGATGGTGCCGGAGTCAGATACTGCGGTGCTGCCGAGGCACACTGGATGGCACAAATCCCTCTGAGAAGCTCTGGTTCTCAGTACCTCATCGCGTGCGCAAGTCACAGCTTAAGCCATGTCCTTTGCAAAGCCACTTCGGCAGCCATGGACGACACCGTACGAGCTCTAAGACTTGCACCAGTCCGGGACATTTCCACGCTGAGGACCTGTGCTGCTGTACAGAAGTACACAGTTTTCAAACAAGGGGTTTAGGTCTCATCCTAGAAACCCGATGAGAGAACAGGAACATCCCATGCAGGGCCCAGGTTGCTCCGGTTTGACGAGTCAGACTAGTCGGCCACGGGCTGCGGTTTTTGCTGCAGCGCTTCTGCTCTTTCGATATAGTTTCAGTGCTCAGCAAGTCCAAGCACTGCCAGTCACTGGTGACTATCATTTTTGAATGGTGGTCAACGTGTGGCCTCTTTGTCTGTGTCGCTCAACTTGTCGAAGGCTTCCAACACTTGCGTTGCCATGCCTTGAGCCTGCCATGGTCCACAGAGTAAGGGCTCCCGCATCCAGACATGTTCTGATGCCCGCAGGAGTTCAAGAACTTCGCCGGCGGGACCATGCAAAGCAAGCGCGTCTTGACAAGAGCCTCTGGCCCGCTCGGCAGCGGACCCACCGGTGGCTGAGCATTCTTCCAGCGATCCTGCAAGATCAGATAAAGCTCTGGGAATCTACGGACAGCAAACTTAGCCACGGAGGGAGGGTACCACGTGTGGCTCACACTCACGAACAAACAAAAAAAACAAACAAACAAGGAAGCAAGCAAACGAAGCAAACACGGACCCACTCACCAACCTGCGTGCAGCCCTTCGATTCCCGACCAGTGATTGCTCGCAGGACCAGCCACAGTACGAAAACCCAGAGCTGCTAAAAGCTGCCAGTGATCTCTGTGGCCTCGACTTTGCAGTCAGTCCTAGAACTCGCAGTTGCCAATCTGTGTTCTCTGCAGGTGCCACTAGCACCGCTAGCACTCACTTGAAATTGCGGCCGCGGTAGGCTGCGGTATAACTTGGAGCTTTGCATCTAAGTGAATATCAAACTCAGCTTTTTGCGTCAGTGTTTCAGCCTGTGGACCCAAGGCCTCCTACATCGCAGGCACTGTTCGTCCACTTTTTGACTAAAGGGGTGTCGTTTCTGTCGAGCATCCCAGTTTCATCTTCAAATCAGCGAGATTGGCCGGTCTCAATCGCCACTACATACATGCTGCACAACGATTCCGCCATAGATCTTGGAACTCTGCACTGCTCTGCTGAATCATTTCTTGTGTTGACCGCAGTGTCTGTAGAATGCATGACATGAACCGCTCATGAAACATCACCTCAGATGCAAGGTTTCAAGTGCTTTGAGCGCAGTGTGGTGTAGGGGGTCCTCTGAGTTCAAACTGCATGTCGGGCATGAGCACATGTAATTTGTGGCCGCTCCTTCAGGTAGCTTTCCATAACCTCCGTCTCGGTGCGCTCCGCCAGTTGCTGAATGTACCTGAGCAACTGATTCAACTGATTTTTTGCCCTTTATTGTGGCTTTGCTTCGCGACACGTGTGACACTCGCGTGAACAAACTCGCAAAGTGCTTGCCAGCGGCTTCACCGACTCCATGAAGCTTTTCCTGACAGCTAACAGCTAGCAGTAGCTGCTGAAAGACGCCCTGCAGATTCAAGTAGCAGAAGTATAGTCTGCATGCCGCGGCCGAGCATCAGCACAGGAAGAGGAAGCTGGCTGGTGAGCTTTAGGCATCCAAACAGTGGCGAAGGCTCAGCGCCGGCCAGATCCTGGAAAGAGTCTGCCTCGGCCTGCCTCGGCCTCTCTAAGACTCTACCTCGCTGCCGCAGGTTGAGCTCCAGACCGTCAGCCAGTGTACAAAGTACAAGCTCAAGTCTCGCTTGCTGACTTGCCGGTCAGACCTGTCGGTGCTGCGAGGCCATCCCTATGATACACCGAAGACTCGAACCCTGTCAAGACAAAATGCATGAATCTTCCCCCTGCGACAGCAAGAAATTGTTTTTGCTGCTAAGCGTCTTGTTCTGCGAAGTGATGGCAGCCTTGATTCCGCGCAACACGGCTCCTGTACAGAGATGTAACAGCGAAGCCAGGAAACAATAAAAGCAGCTCTGATTCTCTCATCATGTATAAGACGAGGTCCCTTGCCCGCGGCATGGCAATAGCGTGCCCGACAGCTTGAAGGCCATTTGGGTGGAATCATTACGCCTGCTCTACTCTGCACTCTACTCTCATTCACGTCGACC
>BGNK01000364.1:75638-150826 GCA_003297005.1 Symbiodinium sp. clade A Y106 | reverse complement strand
GGCGGTAGGTCAGTCGCGTGGCGCTTCGACTCGAGAGGCCACTCTGCCTATAATTCCTGACCGGAACCGCCTGAATCCCAACCCTCCTAGCCCTCGTCAGATCACTACGGGTTCAGCTGAAAGTTCAAGGTCGAGCACTTCACACCGCGAACATGGCCCTGCGGCTTTCCCCTTTGTCATTATCCCTCTTGCTCTCTCTTGCCCTCCCTCTCATGTCTTTCCTTTCTTTCTGAACACGCCCGCTTCCTTGCTCTTTCACACTTGTTGGACCTTGCAATGTGCACGGCGAGACCAAACTTTCCGGGTGCTTTTGACTGCGTCCTGGTGGAGCCTCTGCTTGCACAAACCAGCCTCGGCTATCGTGCGGCTACTGTATCAATCAAGTACCACCGTATCGGCGCTGTCGCGCACATCGCGGCCCTGGAGATGCCCCTTGGCCAAGAGGCCGTTGTTGAAGGCGAGGCCGCTGAGCACCATTTGGACGGAGGACTGCAGGTCTGGCTTCAAACTGCCTGGGAGTCTGGCGTGTCTACCCGCAGCTCCGAACTATGCTTGCTGCACATAAAGCTTTTCTCAAAGCTGCTCAGTGATGGAAGCAGCTGCGGATAGCGCTCGATGAGATAAAAAATTGCCTCGGGTACGTGAGGGGTGCCAGGCACAAAAACCTGGGAGATGGGCACTATTGGCACCTCTGACTTCGAGACAGGATTCCAGATCATGGTCTGCAATGACCTCCGACTCGCCATAGCCTCGGACAGCGCTGCAATCAAAGCTGAGATCTAACCGAAACCTCGACGAAGGCACCTCTGTATGGAGCGTCAGCCTTTTGAACCACCGGCAGCAACAAGCTGACCTTCATCACGTCGTGCAACGCCTCAGATGATGTGATACGGTACGCTGGAGCTTCCCCAGTGCGAGCTTCTTCGCTTGAGGCCGCTACGGTCAGCACCAGGAGAGCCAAGGTCGTTTCCGAGTCCACTTCCAGCTTCGAGCCCTTTTGGACAAGAACGCCTCGCACAGCTCCGATCACCCGTCTGCACGAAGTTTAAGATTAAGAGAAACCCTGCAAAACAGAGCTTCTGTCGCCTGCGTCGAGCATCAGGTCCTGGAAGTACGTCCATATCGTCTCATCGCCGTAGAACACCTTATGCACGAGAGTCGGTGATTCCCGGCTCGCTCAGCTTACGCTCTGCAGCATGTGGCCAACATTCGCAAAACTTCGCCGCTTAGCCGAGACTGATCACATCTTCCTCCGATATGTCAATGTGCATGTTTACACGCTTCGATTGCTGCTACTGCCCCTTAGGAGTTCCCTTCCACACAACCTCCGCCCTTTCCCAGCCATCGCAAGCCGCGGAGCACGACACTTGTCGCTCTCACCTTCACGTGAAGGCATTGGCCTGCAAAGACCGACAGGCATGTGCTCCCATCAGTATTAGTCATTGAGGACACCAGATTCTGGATTCCGGCCACTTTCACAGCCAGATACAACGAGGCAGCTGGTAAGGCCTGTATATTAACAACTTGACCGATTAAATGGTCTGTGGTCTGCGCAAACAGCGAAGAGTTTGCCTCCAGGAGTCATCGACCCCATGGCAAAACCCGTGCTTGCCATCAATGCTCGAACCTTAGCAAACTCAGGCTGCAACGTGGCAGTCATCCCGTCGCAATTAATTCTAGGTCCTGCAAGCCATCTGCGGCACCGCAACGCAAAAGCCAGTAAATGGCAAAGAATGCTCCAATGGTTCTTTGGAACTCATCTCCGGCCACTCGTCCGCCATAAAGGACCTCAGAAAATCTGGCGAGCCCAATTCACCTGCACGCCTGCGGTACATAGTGTCAGCGCAGACACAAGGCCGGAAACCGACTTGCTCAAACTTATACAATGCCCGTGGATGCCCGTTGGCCGCTGGATGCCATCGGAATTTCGTGCCGCCGGAGGCACATCTCGTTTGAACTCCAGCGTGTCAACAGACATCCTAGGATTCAGCAACCGGAAGTCAGCGAGACGTGCAACGGCTCTTGCACTTGGCCTGCCTTCATGGCTCCGATTCGCCGATGACCGGTGAATACCTACTATTGAACTAGTAGAGGCTGCAAGCAAGCAGCCCCTCAAGGCCAAACAAATGCAGCTCTGGAAAAGTGGCCATCAGGTCCTGAGCACCATGAAGCAACCGATCGGCAGCAACGATTGCCAGCGGATTCCTACGGGTCCTGCCTGAAAATACTTGCCAATGGTGTAGTCCGGCTTCGCAATGTCTCTGGCAATTGCCTGCAGGCTAAGCCCCAGCTTGAGAAGTGAAACTTCAGGCGATGGCGGAAGCACGCGGCACTCGCACTCTCTGGGCCTGGGCCCGCTCCATATCCAAAGTACGACCGGCCATCACTGCCTTCAACAATGAACCAATGAAGCAAGAGCAAGAACTGACAACAGCCCGTACCCCCGCGCTCGTAAGAGGTCGCCACGGCCTCTAGAAGAGGACTGGGACTGCCAGCTTCCTCCGCGATGTCCATTTTCACAGCCTCCGAAACACGTCGGCTGCACTGGGAAGACAACAGCTGATTTCCTGGGGCCTCCAAAGATACCGTGACGCCAGGAACGCGACCTGAATTCGATTTCGGTACAGCCTTTCCACCCCCAATCCACTTAGACTCGATCTCCAATAGCGGGACCCCCTCATGACTGCCCCAACGGCTTCAAGCCCCTGCTGAACATCAGGCTGACTGACACTCAACTGCTCGTTTCCCCCTCTCTGGGCGAACGTAATGGGGGCAGGTCGCGGTGAGAGACGGTGAGCATTGCGACTCATTTTTCTCAATGACTATTGGTGCAAAATGCCATCCTGCCTGCCATCTTCTCGGATTGTACCGTTTCAACCTCTCCCATCAAAGAGCTGCTCTTGCAGGGCAGCACCTGGGCTTGCAATCGAGGTGGGTTTAATCAGGGCGGGTTTCCCTTTCTCTAGACTTCGGCAGAATGCACACCACACCCTGAGACCGCGTGTTCGCACGTAACTGGCAGGAGCTGCCGCAGACACAAGTGACAAGTGGAATCAGTTAAGTCCAAATACTACTGATACTGGCAGAAATGCTAATGGGTGACGCTTGCCGAACTCGCCTATCAGAGCCTGTACCTGCTGCTGAAGTACACTCGCCACGCAAGCTCCCATGGCGTGCAAAGCAGTCAGGCAAATCCAGACTGTCTAATGCACAAGAACTGACAAGAATCAGTGTGGCAACCTGTGGGATAGGACTTCCGAAATTGCTGCTACGCATGTCACGATCCTCTGACGAAGCGGGAACCTAAATCCTGGAGCCAACAGCGAAAAAAACCCGTCTCTCAGTGTCTTCCCTGCTGACGGCACCTAATGCACCTCGATCCCTCTTGCGTTGGCGACCGAGAAACTCGCGCAGTAAGGCAGATGCCATGTCGAGGCTGTGGCCCACCCTGCAACAGGGAGAAATAGGCATCTGGTGAGCGCACCTCAGCCACGAGTCGCCTGGGGTTTTGTCATGCACATACTCACCGGCTTCTACCAGCAAACAGTGAAACAGTTGAAGCGGTCGGGCATTCGACAATGACACCATCAGATGATGGAAAACGACTGTGCGCAGAGCAATGAGGCATCAGACTTGACTGCACTTAGTCGCCAGGTAGGCCTGCCGCCTGCCCTGCCGCCAGCAAAGGCAATCGCTAAGCCGCTCAGTCGTCCCTTCAGGGATCCTCTGCACAGCCGAATTGCTTGTAGCGATCGCCCTGCTACTAAAGCCGTCAGAGATGCGAGCTTTCAACTCGCGCCAGCCTGCAAGGTGTGATTTGGACATATATAGTGACACATCTACAATCATATAAGCATCTATCGCTCGACTGTGCCCAGGCTGCATATTCGGTCAGGCCCCAGTAGATTTGTAATTACCCTGAGGTTGCATCTAGGGGAGATAGAGAACCGAACAGGTTAACGAAGCTGTCGTCGAGCCTGTCTGCTTCAAGACCTTCGTCGGGCGCACGACATACAAAGGCTTTCTGCCATCCCGCTCTGCTGTAAAGATGCCGAACACGAAACCAAGCCCCGCACCGAGATCCTCATCTTCCAGAATGATACCTATATCAGAAGATGGCAGTCAGGACAGTAGAGAAGGCATTCACCACTCATTGACACCGCTGCCACTGCCGTACGATAGTTAACCAGACACAACCTCCGAGGTCACAGCTCATCCCAGGAGATGGGGGTGCTTTCCGCGGGACCTTGCCACGCACCACACGTACAAACACTCGACAGCGGCATGTCTTGGCGCACCTTGACGTTGGCAATTTTCTGGTCGAGACCATACCTTCATGACTACACTGACTACACAAAGGAGAACATCTTCCACCGTGAGGTTAGTCGACTGGCAAACAGACACGCACTACTCAGCCGGTATTGCCAGAGTAGTGGCTCGATTTGCTTGACCGTTCAAGATGTGCATATGCAGCTGAGCCACTTTGCCAGCTCGCCCTGCACGTTGTAGCGTGCTGGCCCGGGGCTTGCTTCGCCCAGCTGGTGAACCTCTTAACACCGCAGGTTGTGCATCCTTTAAGGTCTCACGACAGCAAGTCAAACAGCACTCCGAGCGGTACTGCCATAGGCCTTCGTCCTGGTCTTTAGAGTGATGTCGTACAAAGTGCCACGCCTTAGATTGCGCTTGGTGGCGTGCCACTCGACGGTGGAAAGCAGGCCAGCTGAAACACAAGTCGTGGCCAAGGCGCAGAACAGGCGAGTTTGTTCCTGGCCGCGTTATGCAACTGTATGCATCGGGACCAGGCTTGCCCAAGGTCCTTAGCATCGACTCGCACCCTAAGGCGCTGCTACAGTAAGGTGCAATCCGCTCTCAAATCCGGGGTCTTGAGATGCACGTAACAAGGACCACACTCCTTGTCCTGAGCCAGGATGGTCCGTGCGCCCAGTGACCATGTTGGATTCCTCGTGTGGGTTGTTGAGCCACAGAATAAGACAAATGTACGTGCAAGTGCCGTGTCCTCGCGGGGTAGACCCAGGAGGACTTGCCTCGCACTTTCTTTCTCTGCGAAAGGGCTTAAGCGGCCTGCGGCCCGCTTTTGGGAGTTTTAGGGGTGTCGGCAGCAACGCAATGAGCCCCTGTCCGTCTTTCTTTCGCCAGGGCTATGGTGCAGGGGCTTTACCCCTGTCCGTCTCCCTCTCTCTCTAGCTTGCTCGCTCGAGTAGTGGCCTGCGGGCAGGCTGGTGTTGTACTTGGCGGGCCCTGGCCCGCTGACGCCGGACCGGGAGTCGCGTTTCTTCTCCTGGTTCTCTAATTTCTCAAACTTCGTAGGGGAAGTTTAAATATCCCGGCTTTGTCTCCTCAAAGGTCGGAAACCTCTCCTTGAGCTTGATGCCAGGTCGGATGGCATTTCGCTTCACCTCATTCCCCGAACGGTCTGGTTGAAACGCGATGGATTATTGAAGCCAGCCTTGTCAACCTGCTTCGAAAAGTCGCCATAGGTGTTTGGACCCACGTCCGCATCCTCCGGCCTGCTGTAGCTCGGACCTGGTGCATCCAGAGCGTCGGCTTTTTTGCAGACAACTGCTGTGCCGCAGGCTGTCACTACATGAATACTACAGGCAGACTTAGGACTTGGGCTCGCTGATCGCTGTTGTCTTTTTCATCTGGGGATGGCACGCTCTCCGATGCCGAAACTATTGGCCTGGCCCAGCTCCCACTTCTTTCTCCAGAAAGCACCTGCCGAGGCCCCGAGGCCGGGCCATGACGGGTCCATGGCAACGTAGGTGCCATTGCGTGCCCGTGCATGTCAGTGCATAAGAGGTCTCCTTGCAACCAAGGGACTGCTTGCAAGAGTGCGGTCATACTTCGGACTGCACTTCAACTTGAGAACCATGGAGGGTTCATGCATCTGGGCTGAGAGACTTGAATGCAGCACGCTGTCACGCTGCCTGCTCTGGCTGTTCTACATTGACCAAGAGCGGCACATACCCACCTGGACCTCGGCTGTGCCCGAAGCCAAATCCTCGCAGTGGTGTATCCCGAAGCCTTCCCTCGATAGGCCCATTAGGCCCCACGTCACGAACACAGCAAACGCGGCCTTTTCGCCAGCCTTGGAAGGGAGGCCCGCCTGGTCACAGGAGCAAGGTCTGCCCATCGTCATCACAGGAGTCCAGGAAGCACTCGCATCGGCAAGGCAGGTATGATCTCTAGACTCTAGACCCCCACCATGCGGCGTGGCCAAGTCGGGAGAGCTCAGGAACATCTGCATATTCACCATGGCGCCTCGGAGACAACACACCAAAGGAACGTAAAGGGCCGAGCTCGGAAGCACTCAGCCGCACACCGGCTCGGGCCACCGGGCGAGCCGCGGCCCGGCCCTCAATTCGTGCTTCGCTGAGCTTCGTGTCACTCCGACTTGCTCTCGCTTGCTCTCGCTCGTTCCACGGCTCAGCCCGTGACGTGCGAGGACCGCAAGGGATCACTCTCTACAAGGCTGGGACATGCTGCGCTGAAGCAGAGACAAGCAAGAAACGTCGCAACCCCTCAAGAGCTACCTGCTAGCATTCTTAATTATGACAGTTCTCACTCTGAGCTTGTTTGTTGCAGCCTAAACGAGCTTTCCTGCCTCCTCCACGGACGTGTGAAGTTGGAGAGCCTCGCTTGTTGCAAGCTTTTGCACTCAGCGCATTTGGGTCCGCCGGCGGAGAGTGGAGAGCACGAGCTCACGGCCTTCATGGCCTCTGCCAGCACTTTGCGCTTTTGCACCTACACGAACGTTACCTTGTGTCAGGAGTGAACCGGCCAACCCCTGGTCTGATGTGGTCCGTATGAGATTGAGATAACCATTTTGAGCAACCGAAGTCATCCTCGAGCTCTGGATCTTTGGCGCGTGTCCAAACTAAAGTCTCTCACTGCATGTCGCTTCGATTCACAGCCGAATCCAGAAGAGTCCACGGAACCTGACCGGGCGAATTTGCACTGTGAGCTGGGCTTGTGCGGACCCCGCATGAATGTTTTCTGCCACGGTGCAAACGGAACGTAAGACCCAATCTCTTTGGCCTTTCCATGAGTCCACAGGTAGATGCGTGCACACAACGATCATGCGAACTGTTGGCCCCAGTGTACAAAGCCGGTCATGGTATCTCTTTTCCAAGCACCTTGTCCACGGATCTCCGCATCGTTTCCAGAAAGTGGGCGCTGGAATGAGTGAGGTCTGAAGGAGAGGAAGCCTCAGTTTGAGGAAGACGAACAGAACGCTTTGCAGGTCTTCGCACGCCTTTCCGTTGTCGCAAGCCGAGGCTCTTCGGCCTGCAGAGGTCTGTTCCTGCCTGCCCAGCCGAGACCGCACGCTCAAGCCTCCTAAACATTCCTAACTGAATCATTCATTTCCAATGTCTCCGAACCGTCTTCGAAACATCCCGATTTCGTGGCCTGCAAATCTACATTAAAGGCGTGTGACAGCAACTGGACGCCTCAGATGACATGAGCCGACAACGGGTGGCATTGTCTTTGTTTTTGTGCTGTTCTGGCAGGGGCGAGTGCTGAGATGGGGATATCAGCAATAGCAGCAGTCACAGCACACGACGTCGTATTGACAATTGATCCTGATGCAGTTTCCGGGTCCTTGAGGACAACCAACGACACATGCTTTCATGCGAATGTCATGCAGTATAACTTATCATCAAATTATCCCGTTTACATTCACCTCACCATTTTGTGTGATGACATGCTGCGGCTCTTGGCTGTCTGCTCGGATTACTCGGCAGCGTGCTGCACTTGCTTCGCTTTCGTTCCTGCCTTGCTGCCTTCCGCGGGGAAAGCCTTCCTTCCTTCCGTTGGGTATGAGTCCGGTTGCCCGGACCCGCGCCTAGGCCCCCAACCCCCTCCCCATCGTTTCAAAGGGCATTGGGGTCTTCAGCGAAAACGGTCGGTTCTGTGGCTGGCCTTGCCTGGTGGCATACGGTGGTCGCTGTATCCCCCGACCAGATACACTATCGTGCATCCCGGCCTCATCGCCGCACAACGAGGACGTGTGGGGCACGCTGGTATCCCCACCAGAAATCTTTCAATCTGAGCTTGGTACAGGTGTTAGGCCCAGACGGCAACTGGATCTGGTCAGGATTGGGGCACAACGAGCGGGTGTGCCCCCTCTCTTGCTTTCTTTCGCCACGGCCAGGGGAGACTCTCTGCCCGCGCGCGCTCGCGCACGTGCGCGCCCGCCTGTTGCGGGTACCAAAAAGCTACTACACTCACGCTCCAAGGCTGGGACAGGCGTACTCTCTCTCTCTCTCTTGCTTGCTCTCTCTACCAGATTCTACCAGTAGGCTCTGCGGGCACGAGTGGTCCGCTGGCTGTTGTCCCAGCCCACGACCCTGTGCTCTATGTCCAATCAGGCATGGTCTCCACACCCTGAAGCACCGTTTTCTCCCTCCCCCTTAAGGATGCGCCATGGTCCTTCAGATTCTGTGCGAGACTAATCGGGATGAGGCACGGGTCAGAACTGTTGACATCCCCCAACTCTATACGAACCACTGACACCCCCCGCCTCGCGCCCCATCACCAGTCCCCCTCCCTCTTTCAAGAGGAAAGGTCAAGGCCCCCCCTCCGCACGCAAGCGCACACTGGCCTGTAGGTGAGTCTGCTGCGAGCTGTTGCTTCGGTGAGGCCGGAGAGTATATGCGCACCGGCATGTAACAAGAACCCCTACCCTATTCTAAACCCACCTCGGCAGGTAGAGTGTGCCCGTCATGTATCTGCCTCTCTCCGTCTCCCTCTCCCGGCCTGCCGCTGCGTTTGGATGCCACGCTTCTTGAGCATGGTGCTTCTCGGCTGCTAAGCCAGCGACAGCAAAGGCCGCAGGTAGGACAGGCTTCGCAGGCAAATTCGCCGGACTGGCCGCACTGGCGTATACGTTCGCCACCGATCTCCTGAGCATGAAGTGGAATCAATCACCGTCATGCTGGACTTGATTGGGAATGTAAAACAAAACATCGCCATCCAAGCCTCTGCGCTTCCATAACAGCTGACATGTTGGGCATGGCCACGTTGGCGGGAACGGAGGAACCCAAGCTTGCCGGAAGCGCACTCGCACCAGCTGCAGTCACTGGAGCTGTCGGTGGCATCGGTGGCATAGGCATGCCGCCCATGAAAGGGTTCATCATTGGCATCATGTAAGGATTAGCGTAAGTGCTGTAGCCCATCACAAGTGTAGGTCCAGGTGGCCCGGGTGGCCCGATTTCACCAGGATCACCCGCTTCCCCAGTGGGGCCTTTTGGGCCTCGTGGGCCTTTTGGTCCCTTGGAGCCTGTCGCTCCGAGTACAGCTGGTGAGCTGGCAAGCACTGGTGCAGGCGCAGGCGCCGGAGCGGCCGGAGCCGCGTCGCTGCTGTCGCTGTCGCTGCGCACCTGCAAGCGGCCGCCAGGCTGGGACTTCGCTCGCGTCGCTCGCACCCCAGCCCGCAGCCGACAAACCCGGCCCGGGCCGGGCTCCGCCTGCATCCGGCGTTCGTCTCTCAACCTGGAGAGAGCAACGCTGTTGTGATGAAGCCGCGCCCTGAGTAGCGTCACGACGGCACGACATCTTGCAGATCTCAGCAAGCACGACGAGCTAGCGACTCATCTTTTGCAGCTCTAAGAGCTCGGACAGTCTCAGCACCTTGCTGTATCTTTGCACTGCCTATGCCACCTTTCATCACTGCGCACGCTTTAGGACGCGGGCTTCCACGGAGCAGCCCCGCAGTTGTTTCCGTAGAGAGCAAGTGGACCTTCACCTCGGAAAGTCTTTGTTGTTGGATGTCTTTGGGTTCTTAGCCAAATAATCAAATATCCAAGGCACTGAGGGAGCTGAGGGAGCCTGCCTGGCCCCGACCACCACAGCCAGGGTCAGGGCCAGGGCTGCAAACATCGCCGTCCCGCCCGGCCTTTCGTGAGCCAACACATGAGTCTAAGTCACAGCTCAGCAGAGGTCCCGCCGCTTCGTTGCGGGTCCAACACCCGGACTACTGCCCCCGGCCCAGCATGAATCTGAGCCAAGACCTGCAGTCTTGCTTTACTGACATGTGCTCTAGACACGTCCAGGCTCGAAGGCAAAGCGCTTCGCGCTCAATTCGCGTGGCCAACTAGGGCCAGTTAACCTTTTCACAGAGAGTCCAAATCCTCATCCTGCTGCTCACTCTTCAGTGAAGTTCGTCCCCGCAACATCGTCGATAAGACCTGACAAGCAGCGAGGGTAACACACGCCCGAGATGACCAAAAAAGTGCAACATGCACAGGACGTGACCCCAAGGGACGAAGGGTAGGTAGTCCACGATTGTGGCCACCTCCTGACGATACGGTCCGTACCAGTACCAAGGAAGCCTATTCACTTTCTCCATTCCAGCCTTTTTTGCTTTGAGAGTGGCGCACCTCAATTCCAGCCCCTTCGGGGCTCTACCACTTGGAACGCAACGATAATGCACTTTCTACTTTGTACAAAGGCATCGTTGTCGCGTCGTCGTGTTGCTTTCCGCCAGCACTTCATGCCCTTTCCATCCGCACAGGCAACTATCGAAAAACCTGCTGTAGGCCTTCAGGCCTGCATTTACGGTTGTGCTGTCGAATTGTCATAAGCTCAGCCAGTGCTTTTTCCCGCGAACCGGGAGCTCAAGCAGCCAAGTGTATCAACGCAAACCTCCTTCTGATTCTTTCAGTACGTGTGCATGTCAGTACCAAGCACGGCTATGCTTGGCTGCTCATGTATACGGCGATTACCAAAACCCAAAGGCTCCGCGCTGTGCCTGGGGCCAGACTGCTTGCAATAATTTGGAACGTTGTGAAAGGTGAAGGCGTCGTGAGTCCGAGACCCGGAGGGATTAACCTGACGTTCAACAACAACGTACATCAAAGTTGCACCGCCGTGTTTGGGATCGTGGCTGGGCACATTGCTCGAATCAATGACACTTTGCCGAATTGAATCCAAGCCTCACCTTATCAATGACGTGTATCACGCCATTCGTTGCCAGCACGTCCTTAATCAGCACCTGTGCCTCGCTGTTGATGACAACCGGCGGCGATGCGCTGTCGTAGGCGATGCCTGCCCAGCCGAGGTCAGTCCACGGTACGGCTCGGACGGTCGTCCCGGGCAGCAGTGTGTCAAGCTCTCGGGGAGTTGTGAGCTCACTGCTCAGAAGTGCTTGGCCCCCAGAGACGACGTGGTATCTTAGGACGCTGCGGAGCATCTCGATATTCTCCGGCTGCAGCAGCGTAGCCAAGGAACTCCCGAGCGCCGAGAAGGCATAGTTGTTAGGCAGAAAAGCGGTGAATGGGCCGTCGCTCTGGAATTCTTCCAACACTCCCGCTGCAGTCGCTGCTCGGGTAAACTCTGCAAGATCTGCTTCCTTGTTCGCGAACTCCATGAAGCTTCTGTGTGGAAAACGCCAAGCATTCGGCAGCACAACTCCTTCCAAAACATGGAGAAGTCCGTTGGTTGCAGGGACATCCTGCACGCTGGCCTGTCGGTTGGCGAGTGATCGCTCTCTTAGGGCACCCTGGATAAGATGGCCGACGCTAAGCAAATCTCCTGATGGTTTGTAGCTGGAATGTAGAGATCGTCACGAAAACTAAGCTGCATGCAGCAGGGTTTAGGCTTGTGTTTTTGCAGCGACTACTCGCTGGTGAGATGCTCACTCGAAAAGGGTGCGAAGCTGAAGGAGGACAAGTCCGATGCCTTGGCTCCGTTGAAAGTCAGAGGACTGAGCGAATCGACAATGACCGTCTTGCCGTCTTTTGTCACCACACTGGCTCTCGCCACCATGTCCTCAGCTAGAACATCAATAATTGTACCTAGCACTACAGTAGCTATCATGGTTTTCGAAAAGATGAATTGTTCCCGTCGGGGCAACCAGGCTGTCCAGCATTTGGGAGGGTACTAGGATGTACGAACATTTACTTCAAAGATACCATGAAACGAACCCTTGCTGTTAATAAGTTCGGAGAAGCTACTATCAATAAACGTAATTGGCAGAGGTCACAGATGCCTGGCAGAATACACGAGGTGTTAGGTTGAGGTAGCTGAGTTTACTGGTAGAGCCAATTTGTCCAGAAACCCTCGAGTCCCAGAGTTTGCCTGTGTCGAACAGTTTGTTGATCAGCAGAGTCCACCATTTCACGCATAGTTTGCTCTTGCAAGTTCTACAATAAAACTGGCTCATACGTCAAACGTGCAGGCTAGAAAGACCGAGCCGACTTTTCTGCCATTTCCGCATGTTTGCCACCACTAGACTCCAGCTAGTCTTAGAAAGAAAAGAAACCTAGCGTTGCCTTTTCGACGAGAAAAACCCTCAGAAGAAGGAAGCCCAATCCAATTCCTGCAGATAGCCTACACAGAGCTGGACAGCAGTGCAGCTATGCAAAATTTGTCCAAGAGACCGTGCTGCGCCTTCACACAAAGACGCACAAACACAAAACGTCTGCAGCTACCTTGGCATCCTGTTGCACGAGTTTTTGATGCATTTCATCATGCCTGGCCTGTGATCACTGAAAACGTGTGCCTGCAGCAGATCGACCTAACGAGACGGTGTCACAAACAAACAGGCACCCACGAAGCGCAATGTCCAGGGCTCCGGCGAGAACGTCTTTGTTGGATGAGAGCCTGCCGCCCGTGATTCAAGAGGCTTTCTGCCAAACGGCCATACGGAACTACATAGGAAAGTTACGGCTATGATCACGTGCAGCCAGCTACAGAAGGCTGCTTGCAACGCCCGGGCCCAGATTCTGGAAAGCAGTATCCGTCGGAGCAAGCAAAGTATGAGGAGAAGCACCTGGGATCGTCCTACAGCTGCACATGTGCGATGGCCAGTGTGCTGAAGCTGGAAGGAAGATCCCGGAAGCCCTGTCGCGAAGTACCTGCCCTTGCCACCAGGCTGCTCGCAAATACCCAGTCAAGATCTGCTCGCACAAGGGCACTATGCAAAATGGTCAAATCTGGACTTCTGGAAACGATTTCCAAGATCGTCTTGTCCGGATAGAGCCATGTGCTCGGCAACAGAACGGTATCCACAAGTTGGATCATGCCATTTGTTGCAGGGACATCACGACTTATCACAGTGGCGAGCTCATTGATCAGCATTGTTGGCACCAGGGATGTAATTGAGATTTCACCGTTTGCTAATGTCTTCAGGGTTTGGCCAAGTGACAACGATGAACTGTCCACTACGCCTTGCACTGCATGGTTGCGGATCAAGGAGAGCAGGTGTTCCCGGTTCGCATCCAGCATCAGAGAGGTGGCTATGCCCAGCCCAAGTTTCTGGAATGCTGTGTCTGTCGGCAGAAAGGCAGTAAGTGCCTTGGTTGCACCAAACTGATCAGTCCTCCAGGAAGCTCTGAAACAATTCGCTGCAAGCTTTGGGAACCGACTTAACAGGCCCCTTGTTGTTAGGGGGGATCGCCGCAGACGGCGCTGAGAAAGTGAAAGGACGAAAGCCCTGTCGCTCAGTGTCTCTCAGGCGGCACAAGCCGATGGTGTCGCGACATGAGCTTTCAGCACTTCCGGGCACTCAGAAGTGATGCAGGATTTCCGTCAATTTCTAATTGCATTGGAGACTCGAATTCTGCTCGAGGGTCTGAGAACTGTTCGGAGAGTCCGCTGAGCTGCAGACCCCTTGAGAAGGTGGCCAAGTAGGAAGATGTCCGCGTCAGTTCTCGGATGTTCTGCAACGGCGGCGGAAAGTTGTAGTTGCTGGGCCGCGCGACACGTGCAAGAATATGCACCTAGGCAGAGTGTCACCCGACGACCCGACGAGAAAGCCTTCCAATGCCTTCCAGTCCCAGTCTGAGGCCGGCGCCATGCCGTTCGAAGCTTCCACATCTGCCTGAATCACTTGAGCCTGACCGTTGAGGCCTCATGGAAACAAGCACTCAACGGTGTGAAGACCTTCTCCTCAAAACAACGTCGCTCTTAGACTCTTTCAAAAACCCGTAGCAGCACCCGCTTCCGGGTGCTACTGCTATTCTTGCAAGGTTGGACAGGGTTTTCGCGAAAACTGCAAACAAACCAGAAAAGACCCAGGTGCGAACCGCTGGCGCCACTTCAGTGATGGTTACAGTTTCTGAGCTCCAAGTCATCAGGGTCTGTCCAGGCGTCATGTCCCTGGCAGCATCCAAGGATGATAAACGCTTCGACTTAGATGGGTCGATGCCTTCTTGCACTCACCCTGCTTCGGCTGCGTTGGTCTGTTTACGCTGTCACAACTCGGACAAGCTCGGGTTTCAGGAAGACTTCTGCGGCGTACACTGACATCGCATTTACAACAGCAAGTCGTTTTGCATGCCCCTGGTTGCATGTCTAAGATCACAGGCAATTCCTCCCTGAAAGGCTTGTTTCTACACAACCTGGCAGCTGCTTTAACACCTGATTTCTCGTTGGTACGCCAGCGGAGGTCGTAATCAAGCGAACCTGCTTCGGACGTCGGCATACACCACGTGGTACCTTGGAGCGTCGACTCTCTCGACATTGCTTACAGCATCGTGCCGTTCCATAGTCCAGAGCCGTTATCGACTCAATAGATGCTACAAGGCAACGTTGCAGTCCATGCACGCATGAGGCTTATGAGGCTTATGCACGAACATGAACGAATGCCAACTTCAGCTTGGATGCTGCAACAGGTCCAACAAGTACTCTGAATTCCGTCCAGACTTCAACGTCTCGAAAACTCCAGGACCCAGCAAATCGATCGCGTCATTGCTGGGAGCAAACACCTCCGCGGCAACGCAAGCAAAGATTCGACGTTGTTGGTGGGCTACAATACAATAACAATAGGCTTATAATCGGCTAGGGGAATCTACCGGTTGGAGACTGCCAAGCATAATGCAAATGCACCCATATCCAAAAAACTGGCCAATGCAGAGGCAGTCTCCGTGAACGGGCCTGCTCCTTCAGGGGACAGGAACTGGATCTCATGCAGAATGCCAAGAGTTGGATGATTTTGAGGGTCACTGTGTTGCCCTGCCAGCCCTGCCCAGCCTTCCAAAGCACCCACCAAGTCGGCCTGCGCTGCGATGCGATGCATCAGGCAATCAATGCACGGTATTAGCTTGGATTTTGCAGGGAAAAACACTACGGAGCCATTGCGCCAGAATCACCACGTCACGCTACCCAAAGCGAGTTTTGAATATTTGGGTTGGGGTGGTCTCCACGTACCGGTCATCCATTCCCCACTTGTATGGAAAGGTCCCCACACAGACTCCGAACGCCTCCTTATTCCAAAACATTAGGCTTAAGGTCTAAGCGCGGCCTGTTGCAACGCAGTATAAAAGCTCGACAGCTGGTCAAGTGCGCCAAGAATGTCCTCGATTTGTCGTCGACTAACAAGGTGTCCGGGCACTTCTGCTCACTTGCTGCTTGCATCTGGAAGGCAGTGACTCCAGGTAGCTGAGCTTGTGTCACAACCAGGACGGCAAACCATGATTTGAAAAGGCCAGCTAGCATCTCTTCACACGGTCTTGAGCCAAGGCATGCCATCGTATTAGATTCCATACTTCGCCGACTGGCACTGCAGCAGATCTGAAGTCGGCCCCAAATTCGACAACGCAAGCCAGCAGAATGCGCTCAAGCCCGAGTACTAACAAGTCTCCTCGGCAGCGCTGGCGCCGGCAGACCTCTGGAGAAGCTCGCTCAAGCTTTCTAGCACCAAACTGGCTTCGCAACAAGAAGCAAAAGCGGTGCGTCTGCACTCAGCTCTGGGCCGCTGGGTTGCGGAGCCTGCTGAGCTTGAGGCGGGATGCTTGGCCTCGGCCTGGCTCGAGGAAGCCGCACTCGATGCGCTTCCAGCTTCACTTCCAGGTAGTTCGCGGGTCTGCCGTGCAGCCGTGCTGTCATTGGCCACTGTTGCTGTGGACTTAACAGGCCCTGGCACGTCCGGCCCTTTTGCAGCTTCGTGTTCGTTTCCAGTTCCCTGTGACGCAGAAGGCATGCTGGAATGTGCGGCTTGCTCACCACCGCTGCCATGTCTGGCACCTGTGCCAGGGGCACTAGGCGTCATAGCAGCTGGTGCAGGAGCTACTGCCATCCCTCCAGGGACAGCAGCGGCAGAGTATGGCGCGCTTGCCGCAACAGGTGCTGTCGCAGGTGCGGCAAACGGTGCACTTGCTGCAGCAGTTGCTGGAGCAGGTATGGGTGCCAGAGTCAGCGGCGTTCTGGCAACCGATGCAGCAGAGTGCGGCGAACTCGCCGCAACAGTTGCTGGCACGGGCACAGGCAGGATATCTTGTTGAGCAGGTGCCATTTTCACCGTCGTCGCGCTTGCTGATGCCGCTGGCGACTCTTCATGGAAGGCTGCAGCCTGATGTTGGAAACTTGCAAGAGGAAAATCACAAGCCCTGCCGTGCAGACGAAGCCTCCACAGCAGCTGGGGCCGGTGCCTCAACGGGCACAGCGGGCCAGATTTATGCATGCGATCGTCCAAAATTCGGCAAAGATGCGGGCACCGCAGGAAAGTACTCCACGGCAGCCTTGGGCGACAGGGCGGCCGCTGGCTGCGTTGTCGTGGCCTGGAAATTGTCAGTGATAGTGATGTCAAATCAGCAACCAGAAGGGCCAAAGGGACAGTGATTACAGGCATTGCTGATACAGAGTTGTCATGGCTTGCCGCTTGCCTCGACTGGAGCTGGAGCAGGAGATGCTAGAGGAACTTGCGCGAACGGGCTCGCGGGCTGCGTCCCGGCGAACGGGCCCATGGCCATGGGATTCATCGGGTTCATGAATGGGCTCATCATGTATGGATACGCCACAGGCATCGGCATGGACCCCAAGGGAGGCATGCCTAGACCTCCAGGCGGGCCAGGGGGGCCTCGCCGTCCTGTCCGTCCTTTTCTGCCCTTCGGCCCCGCAGGACCACGCACGCCAGGGGGACCCAGACCCAGAGCAGAGTCGAAAGTCTGGAAATTGGGTGACGGCGCCGGTGCAGGAGCCGCGGCCTCGGCACAAACCAAAACCAGGAGTCTTCTTGCCGACGCAAGCATCACACTGCTAGATACTGCTAGTATGTTTGTGCCTGCAATGTCCAGGCGCCATCTTCGGAACTATCGCCTCCGTAGCATCACATGGCATGCCAATCAACGTGACCGTATTGCCGAAACTTGGCACAAGGCCCCTGCCACTGTGCGCCACGCTCAGGCTCGCCTGCAGCACGTTAGTCTTCCGTTCGTCCCAAGTGTCGCCAATCAATACCACAGCCAAGGCTCCACATTCAACTTGTTGCAATTCACCTCGCAGCAAGCAATTCAACGTTGCGCGATGGCACTTGCTGTCGCAGTGAAATTATGATCGTCTCACATGCGACGCCTCAACGCAGAGGAGAATCTGGAAAACGACTACCTCAGGGTCTCTGATTTCTGGAGTTGACATGTCGACAGAATTGGTTCAGAGATCGCTCGGATTCTGACGCAGGAACGCTCCAGGCGCATTCTTCGTTACGCTACGGTGCCTGCCCCTCAAGCAGGACAAACAGCTGCGGAAATGACGCTCACAGTTCTCGGCCCTTGACGACTCAACCTCGTTGAACGCCCACCTCGAGCAAGTGTCATGTCCTCGTGCTTGACACTCCAGAAAACCTCCCGTGACGTGCTGTTTAACTGGGCGACAGGATTGCATTGCGTATGCTTCCAGTAAGGATGTAGTTGCCGACTCCCTTTCGGGTTGATCTCGGATCTGGCAATTTTTTCTGCTGTGCGGCACTGTTCGTCGAAATAGCCAGGTGAGGCACACTCCCAACCTATAAACAACACCAGCAGATCTTCGGCGATTTGCCGAAAACATCCGAAAACTACGTCCTAACTTTGTATGTCCATGTTGGAACCCTAGCTCAAATCAAAGCCAGCTTCTGCGCCTGCCAGCACCAGCCAGATGTCTATGGCGGACGCATGACTCGCATATCGCTTCACATGGCTGCAGAAGCCCACGCAAGGACGCGGCGGATTGCTTGCAAGACTTTCGACTTCAGACTCTCGTAGCTGACATAGTCCGGCAGCTTCAGCAAGTTGGCACACCTAAAGCAACTGAAGTCTCTATTCTTGTGCAGAGACGAGTTCAGTCAACAGCCGAGCCGCGTCGCACTGGTTGGAAGTCGCTCTGAATCTGGCACGCGGTGCACACAGAACTTCGGGTTCAAGTTCTGAAACCTCAGTCAGTCTGTTTGTCGGCAGTTGTCCTTCCACCATGTACGGAAGCATGTGCCAGAATTCAGCCAAACTTCCCCAGCAACGGTGCGCGACTGCAAGATGTGCAGAACCTTGATTCATTCTGGCTCGCTCGAGGTCGCTCAACGCTACAGTCGCTACAGGTTGGACGGTACCTGGTTGTGTCGGCCCTTGGGCCGCGACATTAAGAACTTGCTCATGTCCTCCGGCTCCAAATCCTCTTGCCTCAGAAAAATCCAACGAATTTCTCGCACCACGTCCTGTGGAGAGCTCGAAGGACGTGACTACTGCATCCACCAAACTGCCTCGAGACCGTCTTGCAAGGCCGCGGCAACAGCTTCCAGAGCCAGACAATGCATGGGCTGTCGTCCTTGTATATCCGCGTCCATTGCTTTTCGCCCAAGACGGCGGAAACAACATCGGACAAGCTACATGCGAACGAACATTTATGCATACCCTCGGTGCACCTGATAGCCCCCGGAGAGGACGGTGTTTGCGCGTAGATCCTTGACGTCAAACCCTGCAGTGGAACCGGAGATCAGCGTGTTGAGCTCCTAAGTAGGCACATGTTGCGAAACGACAGAGATTTCAACAGCTTCTGAGGGAGGCACATAAGGATCAAACATCTTTAACCAAGCCACAGGGAGCACCTGCTCAAGTAGGCAAGCGAGTGACACGTGGGTAGAAAGGACGGACGGATTCCAAAGATCCTAAGCTGTGTCTTGGATGCACCTTCTGCAGCCCACTCAGAAAGGCAGTAGTGTGCCGCTGAAACTGCACGTTCGTCCTGGCAAGACATATCCAGCCAACTGCAATGCATGTCAATCCTGCCGGGAAGCAGCTATGGCATGTCTGATATCGACACACACACCTGAAGTTTGCCATCAGGTGCAGGTAGCGTGTCAGATTCTCGCGAGTCACCTAAGCTGAAGCATTGACTCGACCAGACATCCCACTCACGGCATGTACACATGCAAGGCGACCGAGGTCAGGCACAGGAATATCACTGCCACCAGGAATGAGGTCGATGTCCTCTAACGTGCCACTTGTCAACCGAGAGCCGCAAGAGCTACTCTTGAGGGCAGTGAAACAGGAGAGCTCCGGGCTACGGGGAGTTTCTCCAATATGCCACGATTCTTTCAGTTGACAATGCCAGAAGTTCATGTGCTTATATGAGAGTGCCACTGGCCGTGCTCTGATCCAGAACCTGTGGGGCACGGCTGGACTGAACTCACTCAACTCGTCCGGCTGTTCCCAGCGCCGTCTTAAGGTAGCGCCAGTTCAGCCAACTTGTCATTGATCGAACTCGTAATATGAGAAGACAGGTCTGCCAAGTAGCCCCCTATCATAGGCGATAGCCGAAGACCCCTATACATGGGCCCTCGCCGTACCTGTGACACCCGGCGATGCGGCGTTTTACATGTACGGGAGACCGACACCATCCCAAAACCCAGGCCCTGGGCCAAGAACTCAGCAGCCATGGCTGCTAATTATAATTCGTCCCACTACGCAAGTTCAGAGCTGCGGCATAGGGGCCTGTGGAGACATAGGGTCTATCGTGCCGTGGGTAGGGGCCTCTGGATCGGATGATGACCGACAGGGACGGGGGCCTGCCGCACAGATCCTAAAGCCGTATGTCGGCCTAAAGAGTTACCACACGGGCCCGAAGTCATGAGAGAAGTAACGGAGGCTCGGTGTCGAAAAATATCTGTACACCAGTCACACTGAAGAGGCCTTCCCCGAACCGCAGTATATAGGATGGATAAGAGGGGCGCAGAGACGAAATTCATAGAGTGAAAGCGGACGAAAATCTTGAGCCCGCCCCCTCATCAGGTGATGGCAGTTGAACACTACTTCAATCCACACCCATCCTTAATCGGCTACGGCAGTTAATGACCACTCTTAAACTGGCCCCCTCATGAAGGTAATGCCAATTGGACGTATATAGTCCTCAAACCCGCCTCTTCATTA
The DNA here is from genome assembly GCA_003297005.1 of Symbiodinium sp. clade A Y106. NCBI lineage: Eukaryota > Dinophyceae > Suessiales > Symbiodiniaceae > Symbiodinium > Symbiodinium sp. clade A. Next base: position 130,685 of record BGNK01000364.1, on the reverse strand, counting down.
AGCGATGCTGGTTGGTCACACTTGCAAATCGCGATTTTCTGGCTCTCGCAACTCGAACATGGCAGCCAAGGCGGGGTGTAAGAAGTTTGTTCCGCCGACGCTTCATGAAGGGGAGCGATTCAGATCAATGATCAAATGGCATCGCCTTGAAGAGGGAAATGTGATCAGCTGCCATCCGCGAATGAATGCGGAGGTGGGTTAGTGGATTTGAACAATGCGATGTGATCAACTGCCATCGCCTCCGAGGGGACCGGTGTGAGAAATGTGATCGTTCATCGCAGGGGGCGCTAGTGCGTCTAGGAAATGTGATCGTTACGCGACGGTCATATCACATTTCTGGCACCGGCCCCTTCATTAGACGCTGACGGCGGATCACATGTCTTAAGCTCGCACACTCGTTAGGCCATGGCGGTTGGTCACATTTATTGAGCCCGCCCCCTCATTAAGCGGTGGACGGCTAGGGCAGCTGATCAAACTTGTTCCACCGGCCCCCCTCACTAAGGCGATAGCAGTTGATCACATTTCCTATACCGGCCTCCTCATTCAGGCGATGCCGTGCCATCCTCAAGGGTCTTACTATGCCAGGGTACGCAATGGCAGGCCAGAATATCAGTTCGCCCCATCGGTAGGTCGAATTGCAATTTACAATCATTACACCAGCGCAGTTCGTGACAATTCTTAAACTGGCCCCGTGATTACGATGCCACTTGAACATACTTCTTGAACCCCGCCGCCTCATTTCGCGATGGCAGTTAATCGCATATGCCGGTTGAATAAACGCGCACCCGTTCCCCCTTCATTCGGCGATCACACTTTTTCTTGCCCTGCCCAACCTATGGGTGGGTCTATGCATAGATAATTGTCGGATTCCCCTAGACTCCTAGACCTCTGCCCACAGGCGTCTGTGGCCGGAGCAGCAGGGAGGCGGCGGGTCTATATGTCGACTCTCGGATAGACCCGTATCGGATAGGGTCTGCCTCTGTTGTACAGACTGCCTCTTGTCAGACTCTTACTCGAACATACCAGCAGGATCCTGAACTCCTGAGACTGAAATGCGAGAACCCGTGCCTTGTGCACACCTTTCTCGGTGACAGAGATGCCTCAACTGCTCCGACGAGTCTATCGGCTATCGCCTTGAATGCCCAGGCCCAGGGCCCAGGGCCCGAAGTCGATCGGAATTCAAGCGTTTGTCCCGGGCTGCCGGCTAAACGTAATGCCAAGCCCCTCGACATCTGGGCATTCCTGCAGCTTGATCTTCGGTTGGAAAAGATACGGCCAGGCGATATACGTTGAAAGGCCGCTGCTTCTGGCCTTGATCTGCAACATGTTTTTGTGCAATTCCTTGTCCAAGGAAGCCACATCATCCACCTGGCACGCTATGCACTTTTGGGTGGGAAGCTGGCTCCCGCGCATGGAATCGCAAGCTACGTACGTTCTGCCTCGTTGACACGCCCCAGTAACCGATTCACGAAAACCCTGCTGAACTGCGGTTCCAGCAGGAACATCTCGTATATCGCCTGTGCCAGTGAATCAGCTCCCAGATGCGACAGCTGCGTTTGTGCGGCAGGCGCCTTTCCCACGACCTTGCCCAGAAATGTGTACAAGTCAGCGGCTTGCCGGTACTTCGCAAAGGCTGAAGTTGCAGGGTAGAGGGTGTGATCAGATGTCGCGCTGAAAAGGCCGAACCTTGCAAGTCAACAAGTTGCTCGGCACAATCAAACAATCAAAAGGTGTCTTCCGTAAATGCTTGTTGGAGCTCCGCTTTCGTTTTCCATCTCAGGCCAGCACTCCGGGTCAAACATCTCACGGCAGATATGCACCATAAACTCCTGGCAATCTCGAACACGGATCAACAAGGTCCATCTACAAGTTGGCATGCCCAAAGGCCCGAAAGGGTACAAGGGAGATTCGGAAACCATGGAGGCAGTCGCCTTGAACAGGCCACCACCGTCCACTCCGCTTTCCGGAGTGCCGTCTGGCGCAATGAACTCGACCCGAAACGTGTCGCGAAGGCCCTGTTCATCGTCCAAGCCTACAGTGTGGCCAGCGTGTGCGATTGCATTTTCGGCTGCCGAGCTGTCATTCCATGCATCGCACCTTCAAAGGCAGCTATACCATCCTCAACAAGGAAATTTCGACGAATCTGATGTTTCTCCATGGCCTGGGTCGACAGCAGACAGTGTAGCAGAATGGCAACACTTTCGGGTTCTGCAGTCTTCCGACTCAGTTCTCGGCAGAGGGGCCCCAAGGACCACGGTACGCACGCCTCTCTTCCTGATTGACACCCAAACAGCAGACGGTGTAGCATCTTGAGCCTTGAGCCTTGCGGATTGGTGCCTGATCGGCTAGGATGGCGCTGTGCAGCACGGAGACTCTGTCCTCCCAACACGAAACGGCTCTGCAGCTCATGCCGCATTGCTGCAGCCGGTTTCCAGCTCCTCAAAAGGCAGGACATGAGGAATCTCAGCCAGCGTCGCTTGCAATGCACGTTCAGCCAAGGTCTGCGAGGATGTGGCACCTCTGCAGGGGGCACTTCATGCGTAGTATCGAAGAAGGAGCACTCGACCAGAAGCTTCTCTTTGAGGTCTGCGCTACCACTGGGGACACTGCCTCGCTCCGGTGCCTGGAGGAATTCCAACCGATTCCTCTAGTTATGCAATATTGGGGGCACACGGCTAATGAGGGAATTCTGAGGGCATACTCAATACCTGAGCAACGAAACTCCCAAAGATTCTAATCTGACAAATACATATTCGTGAGGAGCGGCCTCGGTTGTATACAGTACCTTTCTTGCGCAAATCGGAAGATGCGGTTTGAATGCGGATCTTTACAACATAAGGAATCGTTTCGATGCTCAGAGCTGCCTGTGGCCCTTCATCATCAATCTCCATGGTCTCATCCTGTCAAGTCGTTCGTCTCCTTCAGCTCACAAACCCCGGCCGCCCGGCCCCAGCCTCATCATCTGCCGGCTCCATTGCTTCATCAGGGGCATCTACCCCCAAATTGATGGCGGAAGGAGCACGTCGCAACCTGACAAGCAAGACAACGACCAACGGCCAGCTGGCCCTGGCTGCAGCCTGGTGCCACTGAGCTCGTAGCAGTGCACGGGACTCCGGAATGATCCATGCCTCATATATGGGAAATCTCTGACGCAGCTCTACAGATGCCCTCTCGGGGTCTCGGGGTGTCTCAAGGCCATTCGAGGCTGAAGCTTCTCCGGCAGTTTCCCAGAAATCCCCACAGATTCTTTGCTGCCGGGCCCGACCCCATCTGTGATGTAAAAAGCTTCGGATCGCCAAACACAAACTCCACGCTTCGCGAACCCGCTCGGAATGCCACGGGGCAGCAAAAAAAAATCACCATAGCCATAGCATGTTAGCAAGAAGTTTTGCAAATTTTGGCGAAAACAGCCGTGGCCTTAATCACTTTCAGAAGCATGCAGCTAGCCAGCTTAGCTCCCGGCAGACTGCAAAATCGGCCACAGTGAGTGCGGTGAAACGTGCACGCCGGGGCATGGACGCTGTCATTCTCCAAGATCGCTTTCCGCCGATGCCGATGGTACAGCAGGCAGATCTGAGCCGTTGAGACACAGGTCAGAGCACACAAGCTGAGGGCCTGAAGTCTGAGGGTCAAGCCAGAGAGGTGAGGCTGCTGCGGAGTGCTCTGGCTGCAGGCAGCAAGGCCGCCTGAGTCTTCACAGAAGACGCTTTTTTGGCAGGGAGAAAGGCGGGGCAGTTGAAGGCCTGGTCCGGCATCGTGGTCACGAAGTGATAGGTGAGACGGTTGAGGAACGGGAGTAGCTCCCGTACCTGTCTCAATATGACCTCCCCTTGCTCGGAACTAGCTTTGGAAACTGTTAGGTTCCTGACGAAAGTGCTTTAAGCGCAAGCCTCCTCAAGTCTCAGAGGGTTGGCAGCCCCGAAAAACTCGTAGTCGTACATCGGTTGCAGCTGCAGGGCATAAACCTGGGAGCGAGTCAGCTAACCGATAAGACCCTACGCCTTAGGCTGCTTTCCAGACCATCTAAGCCTGTGACCGAGCAGAAAACTCTGAGTCTGATTGCCTCTGGTGCGGCCAGCATTGGTGGACCGAGAGTTTCGAACACGTCCTGGGCACTCCGATTCCTGCAGGGCCCGCACGAAAATGCTCAGAAGAACGCCCAACTGCACTGCCAGCTGGTGCCTCATCAGCCCTCTGAATGTTGGGAAAAGTCGTTCGGCCAGTGGGGTGGCAAAGGCCAGCGTTTGTAGCACCTGCCACTGCAGGGAAGCTGGAATCTCAAGCAATGCCTGGTGTCGGTATCGACCTCCTGCGGCGGGTCGCATTCAGCCTCTGCTGTTCCGTCTGACCTGGGCATGCCCGAAGTGGCCCCTGCTAAAGCTTTCCACAAGTTCGTGCTGTTTGCTAGGGAGCTGGCGGAGCAAAGTACAGGCGGCATATGGCCAAAAGGATATCATCTCTTCCATGATCCACAGATGAGAGCAGCAAGCGAGCAAAGCTCCCACCTGTGGCCGCGGCTTTCACAAAGAAGAGCAAGCCACATATTTCTCATTGAGGCTGCTGCGATTCAATGTCATAGCTGCCCTTGCGCTTGCTTTGGTATCGTCGGCTGCAATGCCCACCTGCTCCTGCCGCACATGACAATTCTGCGAGGCACCATCCTTGCTTAGAGGGGCCTGATGCAAGAAACGGTGGAGTGACGAGGGCCCGAAAGCGGCGTTCTGGATAACTGAAGGAAAAGCAAGCATGGTGCAGGCCGCCCGCGGGCTCTCACCATGGGCTACTCTTGACTCTGTGACCGTGAGCTCCTGAACAGTAGGGCGAACGCCAGGGTGGAAGCAGTGACCCGGACGACAGCTATCGGTAGAAAGAGTCTTCAAATCTTCAAATACAGACTCCTGATGGCTCGCCGTTGCTTCAAGATTCAACAATTAACTGTGACAGAAAGGCATGGCTTCAATTAAAGACTTAGACTTCGAGTAAGTGTCTTGGTTCTCTCCAGGTGCACGAGACTCTGGCAGGTTAGAGCCGGGTCCTTGGCCCAGGAGAGCCACTGAAGGAAGGCCAACAACTCTGCAGAGCCGGTGGAGAAGCTGCTGTCGTGCTGGAGAGCAAAGCGCTCCTGACACAAGGTGCTTGCTGCTGACGACACTAAAGCTCACCGTGAACTCCCGCCCAATTCCCTTGACTTTTCCGATATGATCCGAGCTATGGTTGTGCAAGAGCAAGCCTGGAGCGACTAACAAGCTGTACGGCATCATGCATGAGGTGGAAAGCATGCGGTCTCCAGGATCACGGCAATGTTGTCCAGCACATGCGCGGGGCTGCACGACCTACAACTTCCAACGGCCAGTCACTACCACAGTGTTGACCTTGTTTTGAGGGCGTCGTGTGAGATTCTCGCAGTTCCTGCCCTGCTGCCAGTAGCTGCTTTAATGCCGCACCTCTTCGTTGCCGCTGCAAGTACCCCGGCAGTGTGGACAAGCAAGCCGCACACACCTCACAAAGGGGCGAGCTAGCAACCATTGCTGGAATTTGATTTGCTGGTGAGATATGGCACCAGAACAAGTGCAGGGCGTTGCAGCGACAGCACAAGGCTTGGCTTGGCCATCTCCTGAGTAAAGGAAGCTCGGGACGTGCCTCTGTCCGTACATCTGTGCATGGCACCTCGCTCGCGCATAGACTCTCGCCAATCTGCGGAGTTGACAGAAGAAGCGCGAGCAATTCCTCGCAACCATGTCACAATGCATTCCAAGCGTGCTCTGCGCTTGGGTCAGCCTGGCGACAGCGCAGCGACTGCTCGACTGTTGCCAGGGAGATCGCATCCAAGCCTGAGCACCTTAGCGCTGCTGTAGGGCTGTATGGCCGCTGGACGTGTCATAGCGTACTACTTCCACCAGCGCAGATCAAGACACATCAAATTGACCATGTTGGCAACCTCACGACTTCCGCAGCCACAAGCAAGCAGAAATGTTTGGCTGGGATTCTACTCTCCAGTGCCTGCAGTGGCTCAGACATGCGAAGCGGAGACAAAACCTGACAAAGGCAGTTGACCTGTCTTACTGACTGGCCGACAAGCAGTCAACACAACCTGGCGCGCCTGGAAAATTTCTGGTCTCAGTAAGCTTGCCTTACACTGTATGTGAAGGCTCCGGAACGGAGGGAGGTGGCTCGTGCTAAGAAGCTCTGTCACACTGTGGCCGCGACAATTGTTACACCTGAATTGATCCCGAGCCTTGGCGGCGCCATGAGTGCATTGCTTGATTTGTTGTGTAACTGTTGGCAACTAAGAGCTCTGCGCCTTGTATTCAGGGCCGGGTGAAAAGATTGCCTGACGCACAGCTGCACGAAGCTCATCCGAAGCGCTTGGGACGAAGCACGCCATCAGCGCACACAGCACTTGCCGGCGATGTGCCTTTTGAATCGTCAAGAGCAGCTTCGCTGCATCCATGAATCTTTGGCAGGCCAAAAGTGCGGCCAAAACCTTCCTGACAACGGCAGTCGACCGGCAGATCTTGTGAGCTTGCTGGAACATCGCATCACGTGCCACGTTGGTCTGCTGAGGCCTAAGATATCCTTTAGCAGTACAATCCCATGCATCCCACGCGTGAAGGAGTAGGGAGCATCAGAGCCCCTTATGCTTCACAGTGTAAACGCTCAGAACACAAGAGAAGGACGAGTTGCTTCTGGAAAGCAGACGGATTCTTGCCGGATCTGCACGGGTCCAGACTGAGCGATCCCAACGGCTACAAGTATTGCAGAAGTCTTCACGCCAAACCTGCAAACCTGCTTGATCAGCTTTGCTTCTGGAAACTAAAAGCTCTACTCTACGGAGAGCTCAGGTCCTCTCGTTTCAGGCAAGGGGCCTTACCAGAGCCAACAGGCCGGTCCGCGTGACATCTTTGGGTGCATGAGACTCCTCCACTGCGAGGATTTGGAAAATGTTGCCTCGGGTTCCCATCTGCGTCACTCTGCCAAACACCACTCTCAGTCTTGCTGGATACCTCGTGTTAGTGTCTCTTTATCGCCGCACTCGAAACACTGGACTCTAAATCATTGATTGACTTGCCAGTACTGCCCAGGCACAGCCCTCTGCTTGAAGACCGGAATAATGCAGCATCTCCAGCAGCTGCGACAGCCTGGCCTCGTCTTGCTTTCTCCTTGCACAAAGCGAGACGGGGCAGGCAGGACACTGGAGCAACCCTGTTGTCTTATTAATTGTGGCACAACTCAACTCGGAATGCTCCCTGCGTGCGCCTGAAGAACAAGGCGAACAGCCGCATCAGCGGCACAAGCCTGATTTCAAGCAGTAAGCACGACTCCGTCCGCGTTCCTTCAGGACCTCACTTGGGCACAGACGCGTGAAAGACGAACTTTGCCTTTTGCGGTGGTGGCATGAGGCCACTGACCTGGCATTTGCCCTCACAGAGGAGCAAAACTTGGCAACTGTTTCCCCACCTTACTGATGTCGGCACAACGTTTGTCGAAAACCTGGCTTCGACGGCATTTCGCACACAGGTAGATGAATCTATGAGGACAAGGGCCTGTCGTTTTTCTGCTCCTTGGAGCTCTCGACATCGATGGCCGCGGTAAACAGCCTGACGAAGCAGAAATGCCCGTATGTCAAGGCGAACTATGTGGTGGCGCTACCGCTCACAGCAGCACCTGAATCTTTTTGGAAGCTGCTTCCCGTATCCTGTCCCGGACGCTCAAACGATTGGGTGAAGATTTGAAGGGATGACACGTATTTATCGCTATGGGCACGATGGCAACTGCTGGCTACCACGAGAGTTTGCAGAAATGGCAGCAGTACAAGTAGATGTCAGGATGCTTGATGCCGTCATGCGAAGGCAATAAGATTGAGCTGACTCGACTGCTCCGGCCTCCTGCGCTCCCGAGCTTCGCGCTCCTGATGCTGGCCTTCACTTACATTTGGCAGCGACAGGCATGGCCCAATTTCGACGACCAGATCCGAGTGAGCCGACGCTTGACAAAGTCGGAACGGCTTTCTTCGGCAGCGGGGCGAGCACCTTTCCTCCCACCTGCGGTCTCTCATGAAGGCCCTTCACGATGCTTCATGCATGTGCAAGTGCCTCTGCCACCTAGATTTACGCGGCTATTTCCGCTCACCTGCAGCACCAAATGAAGTGAAATAGGCGTCGCGTGATGCGATGAGCCCGGTGAGCGGCACCTTTCCGTCAAAGTCAAACATCGCAGAGGTCGGTGGAAACCAAGGCGAATGTAAGCGAATTCAGTGGTACCAGGTTGCCCCAGAACCTGTGTAGATGCTACGACTACGACTATAGGTGGTCAAGATCCACTGCTTTGTCGGAGACATCTTGAGCTAGCTGGCTACGCAGATTGAACCAGACCCGCTCGCGGATCTACAGCGTCTTGCATGTCATTTCAGGTGCATACCTGGTCGAAAAGGCAGCGAGAAAAGTGTCTCCTGAAAGTCGATTGACAACCAATTCAACAGGGCAAAAGCATCCGAACCGATGTTGCCTACGGAATTTGTTGTGCACTCTCGCCACGAGCGCTACTGTACACAGCACTGCGATTTAATTTGATCGGCCATCACGCTTGGATGACCACAACGATGCAGAAGCTCAGTCCGAATTATGGGCAGCCTGGTCCGGTGACCAAGCCACGCATGCACAAGCAGTCAGGACCTCGCACTATGGAATAAGGCTTGTTCGAGGGTTGGTGGTCTGCACCAGGAACGAAGGCTTGAAGGGGTGGAGCCGTCGGAAATGCCCTCGCTTCGAGCGACAGTTCGTCCGTGCTGGCTTGAAAACGACACAGCAGACCTCCGCAGATGAATCGTTTTATCAGAGCACCGTATAACTTTTCATCTCCCCAATCTGACCAGAACACTTCTCTGAATCCTCTCCAGAACCTGTCGGACGTTTTGAATTTTCCATTCGTCCCGCTACAGTAGAGATTCCACCTAAAAGATGGCCCAACAGATCCTGATGAATACCTTCTGGCTAAGATCTGGGCCACGTTCCTTCGAGGACGAGGTCAGCCGCCGTCGTGGCTTCTGGCAAGCGCATGTTGCCAAATTTGACGTGGCTCGTGACAGCAAACACCTCGGTCAAGGCAGCTCTAGTGGACGGCGACACTTGGGTAGTGTCATTTTTTCCCTCCTACCTAGCAAGGACAATGCCCGCATTGCAGGGTAACTTCGAAGAACAGTTGAAAGCAAGCTTCACTCATGAAAGCTACAGCAATTTGTCACTCCCGGGTCTCAAACGACGTCTCGCGAGTTTGGACTCAGTACGAGTCACACAGTTCCAGACGGCATCTTACATGCGTGTCTCGGCAAAAGGCTCCCCTGAGGCTCACATGTGCACGACTGCAGCTTTTGGAGCTTCTGCTTCCCTGTTGCTTTTACTAGGCAAGCCTCTCCACCTCGGCAAGTAACAGTCGCGGCGACCAAAAGAGAATTTGCGACATGCCATGCAGACCCACATATGTGCAGGAATTATGTCTCCAGTTTCATATCAGAGCATCTGGCATTGAAGGTAGTTCTCCCCAGTCCACGTCATCTACCATAGCTCGCGCCAAGAAAACTCTCTCAAGTCATACAAGTTGGTGTTGATTGTTGGGAAAGGGCTGCCATTCCTCTCTCGTCAGGCCAGGCGGTCCAGGTGTAGAAGTGCGCGTTCAGGAAAAACACAGCACTGCGGTAACCATGTAAAGGTCAGCGGAATATTTGCCAGGCGTGTTCAGGCACTAAAGAGCAAACTCCAGCTTTTGCCTTCAACGAGATGGCGGCCGAGGTTTGAAAGGACCACCTGGCGGTTGCACGTTGGACCAAGGATAAGTGCGGATCATGCACCATCGCGACGCGGTGTCGCTTCCGCAGTGGTGAACGCACGGAAAGCCCAGCCTTGCCCACGCCGGAGGGGGAAGCATCCGGCTTTCGAAGGGGTGTTGATCTTGTCTAAGCCTCATCACACACACACAGAGACACCTCACTGCGGGCGCGATGCACGTTGCATCATGCTGCAGAACTCTGTGCAAACGCTGCCGGGCCGAGAGATTTTGACACAAAGGCATGGTCGCTTGGCACAAATTCAGGTCAGCCCTGAGCTGGAGCTCACAGTCTCCTGTTCCCCGAGTGACTCACAGAAACGTGAAGAATCCTCGGCTCAAACCCGAAGCTCCAAGAGACTCCATGTGCCATGCGTCATCGTCATGTCTGCAAATAAGCGGCCCATGGCGGTGACGACACCTGAACAAGCAGGCGCGAACGGACAGGTAATAGCCGGTGTTCCGTGTTGAGAGCTGCTGAAGGCCAAAAACGTGTTGTTTGGCCGGTTGGTTGGTTGGGTTTGGTTGGGTTTGGTTGGGTTTGGTTGGGTTTGGCTGGGTTTGGTTGGTTGCTTGATTGTTTGGTTGGGTTTGGCTGCCAGGTTGGTTGGGTTTGGTCAGGTTTGGCTGGGTGGTTGGGTTTGGTCAAGGTTGGTTGGGGTTGGTTGGTTTCGGTTGGCTTGCTTTTTGGTTGTTGGTTCTGGTTATGGATGGTTCACTTTGGTTGGTCGGGGTTGGTTGGTTGGTTGGTTGGCTGGCTAGCTGTTGGCTGGCTGGCTGGTTGCCCTGAAAAAGCGAAGTAAGTCCTTCCGCCTGGAGCAATTTGAGCACGAGCATGTCCAGTGGGCACCCAGGTAGGGAGCAACTCCCGCGCACAGCTCTTCACCTGTCTGAATTGTGCCGCAGGATTGGGAAGTTCTGGACAACGCACATCGTCACACGATGGCTGCACCTCAGTAGGATCGGAAGAGATTGCTGCAGCGTCTGCGCGGACCTCCGCCAGGACCTCAATCAATTCGGAAACAAGCTTGGATAAGCAACGCGTCAGTCGCTGCACAGCCAAGCGTTGGACTTCCTCCATCTTCAACTCAGCAGCACAGCGGTCTTGGGACCAGTTGTGATGACAATAAGCTGCAGATTCCTCCCAGAATCTCCTTACAGGAGAATATCTTCAGAGTGCCCAGACCTTCCCAAACAGACATATGTCAAGGGACTTGAAAGCAGGCCGCCACGGCTGTGCAACGGAAAGCTCACAGTAGCCGGGCGGATCAGAACCTAAGAGCTTGTCAAAGGCTTTAACAGCTTGTCAAACGTTCGAGGTTCAGCAGAATCAGACGGGACGGGATCGGCTTGGCATTGCACCTTCCCACCACTGCTTGCAAACACAAGCGCCGAAAGAGGTGTCCTTGGCTGAAGAGGAATTGGGCGTGATGGAAGAGGCGCGACCGATCGCCATCGCCATTCACCGAGCTGCAGAGCGTGGACAGTCAGCGTCTACTCGGCACCCACGTCCTTGCGTTCTCAGATCTGCAAGCGGTCTGGATGGTCGAGTCCGGCGGACATACGTGGCACTGGAAGGCTGGGAGTCCGACCGCTCACGCGAGGTTTTCCATCTTCCAGCTCAATCTCCGGGAGCTCGGCACACTCCTAGGAAGAGGCACGAGTTTCTGCGGCGAGTAAGGGAGGAGGGTGTCTCCTGTCTGCGGAGGTCCGCGTAATTCGTCATGCAGAGCTGTCCGGAGCTGCTCCGGGAGCCCGTCGCCAAGCTGTACTCCTGCAGTTCCAAACCCGCTGGAAGCCTAGTCAGATCGCTATGACAACCCTGAACACTGTCGGCCCTGTCCCGAACGCACCGTGGCGTCTCCAGCGCAAGGTTGCAGCCAAAGCCGCTCAGGCATTCGTTGCCGTGAAGGCCAGAGCAGGAATGACCTCCAGAGTGGCACGCAGCATGGCATGGCCTGGAAAACCGGTCGCCCTCCGCGGCCTGAGGGAAGTTGCGGTGTGCAGACCCCAAGGAAACCTGGACAAGTCAGGACGCTCAGGCTTAGATAGTTCTGGATTTGACTGCGACTGGCTGCAGCCATATTGCAGTACCAGCCCATGTTGCAGTCGATGTCTCGCCCGTCAGTTCTTGCCTGGGAGTCCACTGGATTCTCCAGAGGCTCAAGAGATTGAGCTCGGTGCCAGACGCTGCAAGGAGACCCCGAGCTCAAGCCGAGGCAGCGCCCGCGAAAGCAAACCCGAGAGCCCGTCACCTCAGCCACCAAAACTCGCACCTCTCACAAGGTCTCACAAGTCGGCCCTCTGTCGCTGCCGAAGGTCGCAAAGGTCATTCGGGTTGGCCGCGTCACAAACTTGGTGCGTAAGCAGCGCTCGTCGGCAAACCCTTTGCAAGCACCTTGCTGCCACAGATCTAGAATCCAGAATTCGCTCCTCTGCATCCGACCTGACACCGCGCCTTGCAAAGGGGCCTTCGCAGTCTTCATCATAGTAGCATTCCGCGCCTGTTGTTTCTGAGCGTGCATAGTTGCAAAGAAGCCTGCATGCCTCTGATGCAATCAACATCCGGCGAGCCTGGCGGCCGCTTCAGCACGGGATCAGCTTGACAGCGACTCTCACCTCAACAAAGACAGCTACACAACAATGCGGCCTCCTCCACACAGGCATGCTTGAGGCACAGGCATGGAAGAGTAGCGAAGCAAGTCCTCAGGAAAGGTTCTATCCTTGCAAAACAACACCCCGTGCAAGGGAAAAAGGCGCAAGTGTGCAGACGAGCGGCGAACAGTAAGGGGTTTTCGACGGGCATTCACCGAATGACTGTGCTCCAAGTGTCTGAGTCACTTCTGTTTTCCTTGGCTGCAACGTCTCAGCCTATGCCTGATGTAGGATCTGATCGGCAGTCGCATGGGTGCGACTGAAACGCTTGTAGCATATGGGAGGATCTTGAGTCGAGTCCTCCGGCAGACAGCTGCGCACCTCGCATTGGATGTCCTGGTATAGTCTGACACATCGCATGACAGGCTTCACAGAGCTGCACTGTCCTGGCCTGCGCAGTGCTTGGCAAGAGGAGGAGAGCCAATCCCACCCCCGCGAAGGCAACCATCGGCTCGCGGCCATGGTGGCCATGGTGGCCATGGCGGCTGGTGGAAGTGGAGGTTTCAATGCCACAGCTGCCTTGCTATGTCTCCGAATGTCGTGGGTAGATACACGCTTACTGGCTTTTATAATTTTAACTAAGGCAGTGCGACTCGACAACAGCCTTAGGCCAGCTTTGGACCTAGTTGTGCGGCTGCCGACAGGGCGAGAAATGCATATCTCGTCGAAAGGCCACCGCAATCCACCGTCTGAGGACGGAGCGTTCTTGCAGCTTCCGCGTGCTGTCTCTTCGCAGCTTGTACACCCTTGCAGGCTGCCCAGTCCCGACGATGGGATCATGCACATGTCGTAGCTTGCCCTGACATGGATGGGAGCCCTTTTCCGATGCACATCTGGAGTACACATGGAGTCTACCAGCAGCAGCAGCTGCAGAAAAAACTCTCTGCTGATGCTCAATGCCTTCAGATTTATGACCAACAGTCGCGTTGTGAGGCGCGATCTTCTGCTCTCGCCAGCATCTTGAGCTTCGCAACTGCCGGTTGCCTTGATGGCCATGTCCTGGTCTGTGCATGTCTGTGCATGCTTGAAGGCGATATCCGGCTTGCACGGAGAGTGTTCGGAATGTGCACGATTGAACCGATGACGAGCCGACGTGTTTTCAAGACTCCGAGCACAGGGCCTGCGATGGACACCGAGACTCGCTGCCCCGCTGGCCTCGCACCACAGCCTCGACCAAGCGAAGGTCCCGAAGAGCAGCTTCCGGGGAAGTCTTCTCAGAAGGACGCAAGTCAAGAAGCGAATCGGCCACTTCGCGAAGTGCATAGGCGACGCTAGGACCTGCAAGTCCGCTAGTGCTCTGCACCAACCGTCCGGACATGTCTCTGAGTTCCACCTTTGCTCTGGAGACACTGAGCGTTCCGTTCGTCCCAGTAATCCGCAGCTCCAAATCTGATAATCCAGAGATCTCGCTTGGGGCAAACGTTGGGGCACTCAGGGAGAAGAGCCAGACTCCCGGTATCGCTTGAAGAGACCCGGCTCGCAGGGATGTTGCAAATGTATCGAAGGGCAGAATGTCTGGCCTCACGCGCCGCGTGACAACTCCCTCGACATCTATGTCACCCAAGAGAAGATGCATTGCAGCGGCAAGGTGCACAGCTACATCCGCAAGCCAGTTGGAACCTTCTTGCATTCGCCATGAATGAAGATGCATGTAAGGCAGGTCGTCAGGCATATAGGTCACGGAACTAGCGGAGAAAGCAAGGATCTGTCCAATGGCTCCCGAACTGATGGCCAGCTCAGTGACACGAAAAGCTGGCTCAAATCTCCAGTTCTCAGAGACAAACCATCTAAGGCCCTGCGATGCTCTCGCCTCGAGGAGGCTCTCTGCTTGACTGACATTCGGGGCAACAGGCTTTTCTGACACGACTGCCAAGCCTGCTGCCAATGCCGCCTTGACGAAAGAAGGCTGTGCAGCAATTGGTAGGACGACATCCACCAATTCCAGTGCTAGCTTGCCTGCGAGGATCTCACTCCAGCCCCGATCTCCCCACAAAGGCACTGGAGGAATTATATGACCATGCCTGGCTGCCAGGCCAGACAGATCTTTCGCCGATGATTCGGATTTGCTCCACACTGCCCGCAAATCAAAGCAGTCTTTGTTGTCCAGGATCAAGGACGGGAGGTGTGCTTTTTTGGCGAAGTGACCGGCACCAACCAATGCAACGGCAACCCGACGCTTACAGCTCTTTCCGAACTGTGAAGAGATTTGCCTCGAGAAGCAAGCAAGGTCGCTGGAAGGGCAAAGCTGTTGGGCTGCATTTCCACGATGGCTGAGGAGTGCAAGTGTGATAACAGTGCCAGCACGGCACACACTTTGATGCAACATGCTGGGGGGTGTAGCCTTGAAGGAAAAGGTGCTTTGCCAAGCAGCTGCCGTCATACTAAATATGGGCATGCAGGCCGAACTGCTGAACCAGGCCTCTCTTCACCCTCAGCTCGAGCATGTCCAGACTCGGTCTTTGCCTCAAAGCCCACAGAGACTCCCAGAGTCCCAGGGACAGAGCCAGCCTCAAGCGACGGGTCCAGCCTTATCTAGGTCTTTCCGCAAGGAGGAGATTCCCTGCCCAGCCACGACCCCGTTCTGTCTTCGCAAATGCAAGGCTGAAAAGATGAGAAGAGAAACAGAATGATGCAACGTGGCTGAATGCTTTCCCAAGCGTTCTCGGCCTGGGACTGCTTGAACATGTGTGCCTCTGACTCCTTCAAGGTGTCCTGCGTCAGTGATTGCCAGTGACTGTCAGTCTCACCAGGGTTTTCGAAAACGATGAGGGGCACGGCAGGCCTGAAGCTCGGCTATGCGACCCTTGAGAAAGTCAGCCTCCGTATTCAAGCCAGCGACCTGCCATCACTCAAATCTTGCGCATGAACCTTGCGAGCTTCATCTAATATCATCGCTATGTAGCTACTTCATTTTCCCACCTTCCCTTCAAGGGTACCGATGTGGCGGACATGTTCCAGAAGCTGGCCCCTAGTACCTCACATGTCAGAGGTCTTTCGTTGACAATTTGCCCTACAGCACCTTGCCTTCCTTGCTCTCCGAGTGCTGCTTTCGCTCTTCTTCAAGCTCTTGTCGCACACCTTGTCGATAAAGGCAGAACCTACAACTCAAAGATCATACGCTCTGCCGGTTCCCGTGAGCTGCTGGCAGGCCAGAAGTTGCTGGTGCTCTGTACGATTGGAATCATGAGCTTCTGTCAGAGCCTTTCTCTCTGCATGCAACTGCACGTGCAGGTCCTGCCCGACAGCTGCAAGAAACTTGAAACCACGTGTGGCAACTCTCCAAAACCATGCCATGTGAAGATCCTGGATCTTCTCCTGGTGCTTCTCTCGGTGTGACTCCCACTCGCGCTTCAGCCTCGAAGGAGTCTTCGGCCGATGTCTTTGTGCATAACACACCCTCTGCCCCTGCAGCCGAGGATCTCCTCTCGTTCTGCTCTTAGCTGCTCCTTTGCTCGCTGGAGTTCCACCTGCGCTTCGCGAAGCTCCTGATGGGGCGATGCCTTGTTTGGCTCCAAAAGGTATGCAGACACCAGGAGTGCCATTCCTGAAAAACAAGATGACAGTGAAGGGGGGGTTTCCAGAAGAATGAGTAATCGGTGTTCGGGGCCGTTCCAGGGGAATCGGGAATGAGCACATTAGTTGGTGTTCGGGGGTCTGGGTCCTGCCCCGCTGTGTGAGACGCAAAGGAATCACAAAGCACGAACATGAGATGAAAGATGAACGAAATGATGATGTCGCCACTCCTCATCCACCAGCTGGCACGAAGGCCCCAGGTGCAACGAGGGTGGAGACAACAGGTACGGTTGCGCGGGCTCCCCACGCCGCCACCCGGGGGCCCCACTGTTCCCCTGCAAATGCCTTGCGAAACTGTGTTCGTGATCAGCATGTTCAGGCGTTCACACACCCACACCCACCCACAGGCACGCAAACAAAGAGTCCTCTTGAAGCTGCAGGTTCTGTCTGCCAGCAGCCTGAGCATGGGGCAGCCGCAGCAGCAAGAGTGCGGCAAGAGTGTCGCTTGCAGACCTCTGGCCTCAGCAGCTGCCTCGTTGCATCGCTGGCTGGCGAGCCGCTCCGCCGATGCCTTCGGTCGCTTCAGTCGGTTTTGTTCCCTCCGCTTTCTGCTTTGACTTGTTTCACCTTTAACACGGGCCTTCGAGGCCATGGCCCGAGCAGCCTCGGACGAGTTCGCAGTTCGCCAAAGAGCCTGGATTGTCGCTCCTTCGTCAGTGCCTCCAACTCCTGCTGCAAGCTTTGCTCCTTCTCCTGGCTGCTTCGGTTCAGAACCTGTCACCGTGCGCCAGAAGTAGGTTGGCTCGCTCTCATGACTCTTGGTCTGGCCCGTCTTGGCCTGCAGCTCCGTTTCTCGGGCACGAGCCTGGGAAATGACTTATCAGGCATGCTGTAATATGCATGCGTGTGCATTATGCGTGCATGTATGTGTGATATTATGTATTCACATCTACGCAGCTGTGGCAATGTGCCTCCTCAAGCTCCTCTTGAGCCGACTGTAGCTGCTGCTGCCCATCCTCGTGTTCGGCCACCTTCCCCTGGCGAGACAGTCGCAGGCTTGCCCTGCAAACCAGTCAGTCAACTACGGAAAGCGCGGATGCGCAGAAGTGCCAGCAGTATCACTGTCATGATCTGGATCAGGCAGCACACACGGCTAGAGTTCTTGATCATCATGACGAACGTATTTGTCTGTTGGGAGCATTCAGACAGACCTTCGTCTCTCCACGGACGCAAGTCACGGGCAGGCTCTCATCGGATCTCTACCTTCAGCATTACTTGCTTGTGGTAGTTACTCGATCCTTCAGAGGTGAGCTCTGGTGCTGGGAGTGCCGGGTCAGCATCAGCATCGTGAGCATCGTGAGCATCGTTGGCGTAGGTCCCTAGACTATTAGTGTGTGGTGTGCAGCACGAAGTCCAACAGAACCTCTGCCTGGCCAGACGCACATCGCTGAAATGGGGCCTGTAGTTCTGCAAACCGAGATTCGTTGCCCACCACCTCCTACAGTCCTACAACACCATCCTTTCGTTTAGATGCCTGAAGCCCGCCACATGCAAGGGCCTGCAACTCCACTGTCTTCGCTTCCTTGCTTTGGCTCGCCTGTCGCCACCGATCTGCGGCCTGCATTCTCGGAGGTAGCACTGAATCCAGATAGGCACCTCCAGACTCCAGCCGAGCCTTCTTGATGGCAGCCTCCGGTGCGGGGAAACAGAAGCGTTCCGAAGACCACAGCTGTGCTGCTGGGTTGCGCCTTCGTGGCCTCGAGCTCGGCACGAACATTGCCTTCAAGTTTTGCTGCCTGCTCTCCCCAGGCAAGCGCACGTCGCTGAGCTTCTGCCGATTGCTCGACCTCGAAGGCTGTTTTTTGCGATAGCAACCGGTCGTTCGTTCTTGTTTTGAGATGTTAGGCTCTCACAGTGGCGACCACAGCTGTGCGAGCTCCCGCGACTCGTCTTGCAGCAGCCTCGCCGAGATTCGCCGAGGCCGTGAGGTGTCGTTTCGGTTTGCTCTGCTGAGTCCCACCGTCCCACCATTCTCCCACCTCGATGGCTGCACGCCCTGCTCGCGCCACGGTCGTTGTAGGCAAATGTTCCTTGGATCTCTTTCAAAACCTCTCATGCTCGTGCTTCTTCTTTCAAGTAGATTACTCTTTCGGTGCAGCGTCCAAAAGCTTTCCCAAATCTGCCGAGATCTTTTCGCCTGGGCGAGGTGGAGAGGCAGAAGGAGCGCAGGAGAAAGCTCGCTTCCCTCGCCTTCCTCGATGGTGCCTTCGGAGTTATCAAGCCAGTCCTGCGCCAGGAGGCAGCGCATGGTAGAGCCGACAACCGAGAGTTGCTGCGCGAAGTCTGCCGCGCCTGCCATAGCTTTAAGCTTTGTGAGAGCTGTTGGTCTGCAAGGCGGCCGTTCTGCTGCCGCACTTGCAACTCCTCCACCAGGAGAGGTGCTTTCCATGGCAAACCATGACAGATTCAACTAGGGAGAGCGATGTTCGCGCCTCGCGGGCCAACGTCTCCTTCAGCTCTTGCCAATACTCTTTTCGCACCTCCTCGTCTCCTCAGCAAGAATCTGCTCGAACAAGCTCCCAGCGGCTACATGTCCCCGAAGTCCCAATGATCAATGTCTTGACCGTCAGCTCGCTTGGGATCTAGCCGACTGCTTGTTCTTCCCATCGGTCCTTCAGCCTTGATTTAATGCATATGTTCAGCGAGCTCTGCCCAAACGTTTGCAGCAATCAGTCGAGCGACTCATGGCGCTGATTTCGGAAGAAGGCCCTGAGTGCTTCATCCGTCATCGGCAGCTGCGTTCCATCCGGCAAGGCCTGCCACGAGAAAGGATCGCCAGGTGCAAGGCAGCATGAGACTGCACAATCTGCCCCGCAATGGAGGTTTGTTTTTGCCCATTTGGGCGTCGCGCTGGCAGGAGGTAGTCGTGGTTCTCGTCGGAGCAATAATTTACAGTAGTCGTGGCAGTAGTAGCAGTAGTAGTAGTAGTAGCAGTAGGAGTAGTAGGAGTTGTTTGTCACTCGCATGGCACGCCGATGACAGCTCCGCGAGGAGTAGTAGCAGTAGTAGGAGTAGCGGGACCGGTAGCGGTAGGGGTAGTGGTAGTGGTAGCCGTAGTAGTAGAAGTACTAGCAGCAGCAGTGGCAGCAGCCATAGCAGCAGCAGCAGCAGCATCGCAGTCGCAGTCGCAGTCACAGTAGCAGTAGTTGATGTAGTGGTCGTCCTCCTCGTGCTCGTCGTTCAGTTTTTCTGTCTGTCGGGTTTCTACTTGGTGTTCGTTGGTCGTTTCTTTCATTCCTGCCTTCCGCCCCTACGCTCAGAGCCAGATGGCCCTTCCATGCTCCATGCTTTTCCGTGCTCCGGCCTGTCCAGACTTCAGAAGTTTCAGCTTCTGCGAAGCGATTCCGCGAAGCTCGTCAGCAAGACCGCCGCAAGTGGTGTGTTGCACCTTGGCTCCGTAGATCTATCTGTTCACGCTGGGTTAGTGCGCCATACCAGCATGTTGCCGGCAAAGACTGAGCGCCCATCGGCATCCCATGCACCCTTCACACTCAGCTGCTTGGACTCATTCATTGCTTCCACCAAGTGCTTCAACAAAGCCTCGGCATGCACCCAAGCGGCGAGCGCGAATGTGCACACCAAACCTCAAATGCCGAGTGCTGGGCCGCAAAGGAGGCACAGCCAAGCGACTGCCCACCCACCATCTTGGGATGCCTCTCCAGACAGAAATAAGCCCAACAGCCTGCGACAACAGATCTGGCCCAACTGCAAGGAAATCAGTTCCTTCGGTGCAGCTGTGTGATAACTGCCCCTTTCTCTTTTGAGTTTGCCCATGGCCCCAGTCGGGTCTGGCTGGAAAGGCTGCAGGATCCATCCATTTTATGGGGTCGGATTCTTTCAAGAAACGACAATATGATAAAGTCAATGGTTGCCCCAGGGCACTAACTGTGTACGGCATGGAAGCTTGTCGTTGCATTCCGCCGTTCTAGGTCTAGGCTGCGTGCTGCGGAGCCACTGTTCAGAGTGAATGGGGAGTACAACAGTCTGCATTCGGCAAAAGCGGCAATGTCCCTCTTCGGGGCCAGGGTTTGAGACCACAGTCGTGCAACACGTAGATTGTCCGAGAGCTAAGCGCAACGACAACGCGCAAGACTTTAGAAGCTCACGGAAGCGAGGCAGAAGTAGCCAGAAATTGTTGATTGTGTCACCCCTGAATTTGCGCGGGGTGCAGGATGTTCCTCCCTGCTCGTAGTTGCAATCGACAGAGCAGCGATCCATCCATGTTTTCGACTCTGCTTTCCACATTCCCACCCGTGGATATGAAACAGCTTCAACAGCCTATAGTGATGGTGTGGCGACAGGCTCCACATCTCAGTGCAGTTGAGCAGCGAGTGACAGATCGCAACAAGCTGTGCCAACATGGCCTTGGAGCAGAGACGTCTTCTGCTATAGCAAAGCCTAAGCTTTCCAAGATGGCCTCCACACCAACTCGAAACTCGCTGCACAGTGACCTGAACATGACAGAAGCTGCAAACACATTTTTAGAACGCCATGCTATGCAGTTTTGCCATACAAGTATCAGGCAGTCTGAGCATGCTGCGGATATGGTATATCCTGAAGCTTTTGTGGGTCATTCTCAGCACCTGCTGGCTGGACCAACGTGGTACAACTCCTCGGCATCTCGTGAAGCAACAATGTCAAATGTGTTGGACGTAGTTCAATCCAGCGCATGCAGCAGGTCCTGTGATTGAAGAACTGGAGCAGGTTCTGGCGCACCTTGCTTGTCATCGACACTCAGAGCAAGATGTTGTTACAGAAATTACATTGTTCGAGAACGGAACCCTGAACAACCTCTACATACTTCATGTCTGACTGCACTTCGTTTGCACAAGTCAAGATATTCTCGCATCCCTTACTTCAGAGCACCGTTGGGCGGGCCTCTTTTCCAGCCCCACGTGCATCTGCAGCATGCAGAGCTTGTTCCAGGTATTCCTTTGCCGGCAGCCAAGAAACGTCAAGCAGCCGTAGCACCATGCTTCTGCAGATGAGGAGCATCCGAGCTCATGGTATGACCAGCAGCATCGCGAAGCTCCAGCGCAAAGTCCCTGAGCCTTAGGCTGCTGACTGTGGCAACTTTCCATCCAAATCCCAGACAAGGACAGAATTAGCGACATGCTGGCAATTAGTTGCCGGCAAATGGTCCTTTTTCAAGGCTCCGGCACCCACAGCAGAGCTGGGCGACTCACCTCCTGTTCGTGAGAGAAGAGCAGAAAGCATGAGCCTTCTGCCTTCTCAAGTCACAAACCACAACACAAGGCCCAAGGCTTTCTCTGTCTCCTGACCGCGTTCTTCCATGTGCTCAGCCTGTGGCTACACAGCGACTTATAGCCTTCTGCTGTCGCCTAGTCATAGCATACAGCAGCACACTTCTGACCTCTATCAATCCCCAAGTAAGGTCTCGGCAAAACGGCAAATCAGCGCGAGCGAGCTGAACACCTAGCAGCTCTAGCAGCTTGAAGCAATTGGAGCTTCCGTTGTCATCGGTCTGCGATCGACCCACGAGTCCTTGCAATCGAGCTGCGCTGTCGTGCAGCGTACCCTTTGTGTTCAGGACAAGGACGGAGGACAGCAACGCGCACAAGGACATCATCTGAGCATCACCTCATGTCAAGATCAAGGCTGACCGTAGGGTCGTGTCACTCATTCGGCATACTGAAGGCCAAATAGACAGAAAAGCCATGTGGAATCTAGAAGTTGTAAGTGTGCACCAAATGTGACAGCAGTGCCGTCCGATGTTGCTTTGCGAATGACCCTGGCTTCTAGTGTCTTGTCTTTCCTTGGGCGTGCAGTGGGTCTGGTGTGGTCCGGTACCCGTTCCGGCCCCTTTCTCGCAGAACACGAGGCTTCCTTTCTTCAGAGGCTGCATTGCGGTTCATGTTCAACCACGTGGCAGGAAGGATGGCATGGGTGGCTCAATATTTCCACAGCACTCAGCAGCGGGGCATTGCCTCGTGCAGAAGCTGCAGCAGCTGGGTCACGGACGGTCGGAGTCGTTGCCGAAACCCTCGCCTCGGTTCGCTGGCGGCATTTCGGTGTGAACTCCTACACTCCTACATGCCTCGAATCAGGAGCCGGCAATCTAGGAAGGCCATCACAGGGGCATGCTCCTCTTCAGGGTCCTGTCTTAGACTCCGAGAGAGAATGGACCAAGAAAGTGAAGAGTGACAGTGAGTCCTGGTAACTCCAAAGCCAAAGCCCGGCAGTGCAGTCGCCCGACCCGGATCCGACCTGGCATGCCGCAAGCATGCTGTCTGGCCGCCTGCTCCGCCTGCTGGCCGCAACCTCCGAAGCGGGCCTTGAACTTGGGGGCATTGTTCATCCCGTCAAGGAGGGCATTCATAAGGTAGCCTCGACAGCGCAAACCAAAAAAGAAGGCTCCTCCGACTTCGATGCTGAGTCTAGCTGAGTCTCTCTTTCCGGTGCCGCGCATCCCGCAAATCGACACCACTGCAATGCCTGCACAAGCATCACGGCATCACGGAGGTTGTGACGACGAAGGACTTGATGTGCTTTGGAAGCGCCAGCGCAGGAAGCCGGGCATCCGGGGCCGGGACGTTTTTCACCGAAAGCTTCCAAGGCCTGGGCTCCCTCGCTACACACCTCGTACTGCGACCTGCGACGGTCCGTCACTCTGTCATCGTCACGCGGAAATCGTAGCTTTGGCGTTGCACCTACTGCCGGCCCGCTGCACTCGCAAGAGCTGTACCGGCTCCAATGCTTGCACCTTCGTTCCGCACCACATCCCAGCTGTGGCGATGCCAGGGCCAGGGCATGCCGCTCAGAGAAGCCCGGCCTGGCAAAGATTGAAGATCGTGCTGGCCTGCACCAACGAGAGAGCATCATCGAGACTAGTTACAAGTCGACCTCTTGCTCTGTTCATGTGCACGGCCTGCCGTAAACCTCAGACAGCCCGGACTCGCATTCCTGCCCTGTCTGGGGACACTCTTCTGGCGCAAGCAATGCAAGCAAGGGGCGAGTGGGCTTCTGGAGTTTTTGCAGCGGGCTTCGGACCAAGTCATTGTCACGCTGGGCCCGCACTCGCTCCTGTCGAAGCCCGTTTTCCAAGCTCGGAAACATGTGCACAGATGCGCTTGGAAGCCAAAGCCCGGTCTCCGGTGGTACATCTGGCTTGCAATCCAAGTTGTAGGTGCCGTTGGGATTGATGCTCAGGACCTTCTGCTGGGCAACGCCAGGCGGACAAGTTTAGATCCGAAGCAGCATACCAAGCCGATCTACACGAGTGCAGCGTCCAAGCAACTTTTGCCAATATCCAGTCGCTCTGCGATGCACTAAAATACCTGAACCGAGCAACACGCACAAGTGGTCTAGCTCAACGTCCTCACACCACCCGGGATGTCCCACAGTCTATACCTGGATGGCTACTGCGAGTGACTCTCGTCTTGCGATTGCGCAGGTCACATGGGACTGCGTCGGAAATGAACCGTGTACGGAACATTCAATTAGACGAGTCCAAAGACGAAGTCAAGAATGAATGTGGCTAGATGTAGGCTCAACCAAGATTCATCACTGAGACACTGTAGGCCAGTTGGGACTAGGCCATGAATCAGCTAGCTGAACCTGCCCGATCACACTGACTGTGTCCAGTCGGACTGTTCCGCACGGACCATTATTTTCCGAGTCTGCGCTCATGGCGGTGTCTTTCCAACACACCCTCTTGGAGCTGTCCTAATCAAGTTTTGCCGTCACCTCGGAGGACCGAGCTCGCGCTTCTCCGAGAAAGCACAGTCGGACCCCAGGTTCGGGCATAGCAAAGACCCCACACAAAGACAGAGCACACATGCCGACGGCCACAACTGACCCGGTCTACGGTGTTCGTCTGGCCGACTGGTAGACCGTAGCCGTAACCAGTTGGTGGCATGCACTTCCGTGGCGCCACGTGCAGCCAAGATGCTCCACGACTTCTCCCGGCTCGAACTCCAAGACTCCCGAAGCTGAAAGTCTGCCTCGGCAGCCCGTACACCCCAACACCCCCCTTGCACCACAAGAAAGCATTCCCTGCCACAAAGCTCCAGATGCAGGTAGACTGCTTTCTCTCGCCGCCGCGCAGGAACGTATCTTCTGTCGGGGTACACCAGGCTTGCCTCGGATCAGAGCTTAGCAGCAGCGTGGCACCAGCAAGAGCCTCATGCTGCGTTGCAGCGAGGCTACAGTCCAGATCATAGGTCCCCTTTGCATTCACGGCCACGACCTGGACAAATGGAGCTCCAGCTCTGAGTTGCCTTATTGTGCCTCTTCTTCATGCTCTCAGCCTTGGCGGGGATCCACGAACCCTGAGATGCGCTGTAGTACTCCACGACCTCACCTAGCTTGAAGGCCTGCGCAAAATTCTTCGCGACGGCTTTTAGAAGCAATGCATTAACAAGTACACATCCCTGCCTCCGATGAGTCACCGTCAGGCCTCAAGTGAAATGCTGCACGTTACCAATTCACGACGCCTGGCCCACTAATGCCTGTTTGCAGCCTCAACATGATAAGTCAACACCCATCATGCTACGACTCCTTAACGATCAGACACCGCAGCTCACCAGTCTTGCAAGTCGGATCCGTCTGACGAGCTGGAAGTTGGTGGAGATACACCTGACCCCTATTCCTGCACAACAGATATCAACAACGTTTCCTGAGACAAGCTTTGGCTTTTCCCCGGACGGTCTCGACACACAGCTTGCTTAGGGCTCGAATCCAACCTGCTTTTGGCCTAGATTGCGGCCCGAAATAGTTGGTGGTATGATATGAGGGTCCGCCCGAGGCTGCCAACACTCGAACAAGGTAGAAGTTGTAGAAGCTTCCATTTTCAGATAAGCCCTCTCTCCAACGCAGAGCTGACCGCTCAGCCATTTCACTGGGCGGTGCATGACACCAACCATGAATGAGGCTCATGTTCAGCGGAAGCCATGTGAACGGCCACGTCAACACGAGCTTGCCGTCGGGAGCTCGCAGGCAAACCAACTTTCAAATCAAACTTCTTGAGACAATCACCATGGCAGTTCGAGTCTATCACAAAACGTGTCAGAGCCCAGACGTTCCCAAAACTTTTCCCACCCGCCCAGCTGACCAAGTCGCAGCGCAGCTGGGCGGGTGAGAAAAAGTTTGTAGGAACGTCTGGGCTCTGACAGGTTTTGTCGGGGCTGTGCCTGCTTCCTGCTTTCCCGCTTGAATGCCCCTGGCACCCTTTAACTACGTACATGTGCAAAGCCGATCTAAGCCACCGGCTCAGTCCAAGATCCGGCCCAGGAGAACCACGCCATGGACAACGCATAGATCTAAACATAGGCAGAGGGGCACGAAATTCGTTGAAGTGCACAAGAATCAAAAGGTGAGGCAATGCACAACCTGGCCAAAATCCCGAACGTCTGCTCGCTTCAAACTTTTCACCATTGTGAGAGTATTGGCTGAGCACTGGGCAGAGCTAACACAAATGAGGACACCAGCTCGTTTTGTGTGCACTGACATGCAGCAGTCTAGCGGTTGAGCCAGGTCGGGACAAGCACAGGCCGTTGACCTCGATCGAGCGTGGCCGGGCGTCATGCACTTTGTCGTGCATTCTGCATATGTTTGGTTCATAGCTTGCTCCGGAACTGAGGAAGGCAAACAGGTAACATCGCTTGGCTTTTGCACGAGATGTCTGAGCTCTTCAAGCTTCAACTTTGGGATGCTTGTGGTCGTCAAACTGATCTTCAGCTGCAATGTTTTGCAGCAGGTTTAGGCCAAAGAAACATCCATACTTTTGGCCGCATTGCAATACATGTAAAAACGATAAAGGGTAACCGAACCCGTTCACAATTGGCCAATTCCGGGATCAGTGCTTTCGCCCATTGGGCGCAAGGCACTGTTTCACAGCGTCAGCACATCGCACGGCCAGGCTTCGCTCGCTTTTACAAAACCCCTAAACCCTAATCTCATTCACTACGTGCGTGGTTTGGGTATGTCATACGTGTGTCATCCTGGCAATTCAACGTGCCGGGTCAATGTGCAGCCCTTCCTTGGCTGCCTGCACAGGTGGCAGGCACTCCGGAAGCTTGGAGCCGACTTCCACTGCCCGAGTGATCCGAGTGCACAGGATAGAGCTTCGAGAAACGGGCGTGGCGTTCTACATCTGCAATGCGCAAAGCTCCGTCTTCGTGCAAAGCAGTCACCTTGCGGTAGAAGCAAGGGGAGCAAAGGTGTGCAACGCCGTTGGAACAAGCCGGGGCATTCCCTTCACACTCCAGATGCTGAGATCCTTTGAACACTGGCTACTTTGGTAGTTGACCCGGATCTAGTAGAGTAGACTGAGCAGACAGTGAAGAAGCAACGCAATTGCTCGGGAAGGCCTGTTAAAAGCCACGAAAGGCATCTTTGATGTCAACTCGTTTGGCCACAACATGTCTGACCTGGTGCTCGTCTAAAAAGTGCAATGGGGGCTTGCATATACCCGTTCTTGGAAATCTCTGGGCACCACTTCACTCACTTCACATCTTCAAACGTCCTCTCGGCGAGCCCAGCCTGTGCCACAGGCAACTCGTTGCAGGCTTACGCAGGGGCTCTCTCCCACTCGCAGCAGCTTTCGACTCAACGACTTTTCCCAATGCTCGATCACATAAGGTGCAGTTCAGGCAGGACGACTTCTTCGAGCTGGGTCGGAAAAAAGCTCGGAAGTATCCTGACCCGGTTCAGCATTGGTTTACAACGCTGTCCAAAACAGGCAGGCGACACATGCGCATGGCGAATGTGCCCCAAGTTAAACGTTGGCCTTTTTCGGCGACTTTTGCGCCATAGACCACAAAATCTTGGAACTTGTGCACGCGAAGTCAAGCGCTTCAAGTGCTTCGCCCAGCTTCTATCGATTGGTCGCTCCAATCATCATGAATGCCTGGTTCACGCCAATGTACGGCATCACCAGTGTCAAAAGAGGCATGCATACAAACCAAGCCGGGCCCAACCACTTCATGATTCCTGTAACCGTCTCGTTCAAAATCAGCCTGCCTATCATCAGCTCCCACCAGCCACGAGTCACTAACGCCTCGCCCCACTTCAGCTTGGCAGACTTTTCTGGTGTCATCTGAGTTCGCCCAACCCATAGATAGGTGCATGGATGGAGCACATCCAAAGCGATCAGTGTGACGATGATGACAGCCGACAGAACTCCAGTATGCTTTCTTCCTTCAATGGCATAGTAGATCCAAACACTCACTGCACCAAGGATCAACAGCAGCGTCCAATACTTGACCAGGTTTGTCGATGTCACTCCGCGATCTCCGCCCAGCCAGAAACTGATGTCCTCTCCATACAGCTGGTACCTCATGTAGTCCTGCGTTCCCTTGATGATGGAGTACAAGAGCAAAGGGGCTGACATGTAGAACAGCTGTGTTGAGCGCCAAATGTTGTCCATGGATAAGCCGATCACCTCGTTGGCTTCCATACTGGTTGAGAGAGTGTAGCGCATGGCCGAGGCAATGACCATGCCCCAGCTTAGAATTTGCACTGTAAGCATAAATGAGAACATGCCGGTGGAGGAGAAGTGATAATTCCGCTTCGCGAAGATGCTGTAGTAGTTGAAACCGATCCTCGTACGTGGATAGCATGATCAAGCAGCAGCCCAAATGCTGTCAAGCCATTTTTCTTCTAATTAAACATGGAGCAGACAGCAACCAATTACTTCTCCAGTATCGACACACCCGTGAACGTATGCGTTTTCTGAAAATCAGCTGAAGCTCCAGAAGAAAGCGCACCAGAACCAGATGAAGTATGTGAGGTTGTCCATCGAAATCAGCAACCGCCCCCACCACCGCATCTCGTCTGGCCACATGACTGGCAGCTTCAGCCCGCACACTCGCTGGATGAATTTCAACATTTCCGTCAGCACAAAGACCAGGAACATGAACAAGACCAGGCTGACCACCCAAACGATAAACTGGAGCGTCATGGTCAGATACGTCTCAAAAAGCTCTGGATGCTCATTGAAGTAGGCACTGCGAGCAATGAGTTCGCAGCTCCTCAGCCAAGACACAACCGGCTGCATGGTCTGCTGGTACCAGGTTTCATCCACCAAGCCCCACTTGACAATCTCCCACGTTGTGTCTGTCTTGCTGACGAGGCGGAACAGCGAAGCGAGGAAGCAGAAGAAGAAAATCAGCGTGAACCACACCATGTAGACACNTTCATCCACCAAGCCCCACTTGACAATCTCCCACGTTGTGTCTGTCTTGCTGACGAGGCGGAACAGCGAAGCGAGGAAGCAGAAGAAGAAAATCAGCGTGAACCACACCATGTAGACACCCTTGTGGCAGCTGAAGAACGTCTGGAGCGACAGGACCACTCCTCCCTCAGCCCATCGCTGCACGGCCGCCAAGTAGTCGATAGGGTTCTTCGCCATGCCATAGGACAAGCGGCGGTTGATGAACTGGGACCGGCGGCCTCGCAGCACTTGCTGNACCACTCCTCCCTCAGCCCATCGCTGCACGGCCGCCAAGTAGTCGATAGGGTTCTTCGCCATGCCATAGGACAAGCGGCGGTTGATGAACTGGGACCGGCGGCCTCGCAGCACTTGCTGCAAACTACTTGCCGTGTCTTCGACCTTGCAGCTCTCGTGGAAGGTGCGGCGCTCCACATACTCCTGGCTCTTGCGCTTGCTCTCGACGTCCCGCACTCTCCGACGCTCTTTCTCCCAAACCAAGTCACCCTGCGGATGCTTGATCATCCATGTGCCGTTCGTTCCACACGAGCTGACACCACCGCAGCAATTCCGGATCATGCAGTTCAGTCGAAAGAACTGCGCATTGTTGTTGTCAAGGTAGTCGAGTTTGTCCTGCATCTCGTGGAAGAACTGAGGGCACTGAGTGAAGCCAACGTAAGGATTGAGTTCCATGTCATCATCAAAGAAGTACGGGATGGTGCTGTGGAAGAAATCCGTTTGGAACTGATGTCGTGCATCGCAAATGCTATACAGACACGGAAAGTTGTCTCTTTCATCGCCGTACATGTTTTCCGGCTTGTCCGCATAGAGGCACAAGTAGTTCTCCGAGAAATTCAGGCCACCTGCCTTGCCGCGACTGGTCCGGAGGGGCACATTGTTCATGAAGGGATCGTCATCTTCCATACCATACACCATCTCCCGAGCCTTGGCACGCAGCTTCAGCCAGTCCTTGTTTTCTGCATTCTGTGGGACCTTGTAGTACCAGGTTCCTGGGGCCACATGCTGGGCCTTGATGGTCCGCTCGTCCTCCATGGGCTTGGCCCGTGCGAGATAGTGCAGGCGAAGCGCCAAGCTGTTGCGATCCTGCGGCTCCCAGTCTGCCACGTCGTCCAAATGAAGGTCTTTCTTTTCCTTCTTGAGATTTCTCAGGTCCTCCTCCAATGCATGTAGGGCAACGTCGAGGGACTCGAATACCTGGGACGGCATTGAACTCCAGCCACCTTCTTTGCGAAGCTTTCGCAGCGCATTCTTGCCACTCATGCGCGAGAGAATCTCAGGCTCGATCTCACCGGGATAGCCATCCTTCACTTTCGCCAAGTCCATCTTTTTGGTGTCTTCCACCCATTGTTGGAAGAAGCGGCTGACATTCTCCTCGTAGCTTTCACCTCCGAAATTCGGAAGCCTCTCAATGATAGCAGCAAGTTTCATGAACATGACTTTTTGCTCTGCTCTGTGGCCCTCATCGACAAAGGCCACGTGGTAGCGGCACCTGCAATCCTTCGGCATGCAGCCGATGGCACCCACGATGTTCCGCAAAACTGTGCACTTGTTCTCTCCAGCACTTGGCACCGTCACAACTATGTACCGCAGCTGGGCAGTCAGTTCGGGATCATACCGCCGAAAGTGCGGGTACGGGGAGAAGACACCAGGGCACAGCATGACTGCCTTCACACCGAAGCCGATCAAGAGCACGTAGCAGAAAAGCCAGACAGGAGCAGTTTGGTTCTTCTCATACCCAACGAATCCGATGAGTGCAGACGCGTTGATGTATCCGTCACTGCTGCAGTTCGCCAGAGCTCCTTGGCCTGACTGGCAAGCATGTGCACAACGACCTGACACAGCAACGCAGCGATCGTTGAATGGAGGAGGGGCTGCGCGCTGGCCAGGCTTGAAGCGGTCGAAGCCGTCGTCATACAAACTGCTGTTTACAGCACAGGCCACCAGATACAGTGGCCCCTGCCGGCCATAGCACCAACCGGGATCAATTTCCATTCGGTTTAGTTGGTTTAACTTCATCGCATGTTGGCTCACGGGATCCTTGACGGGCAGGAGCTCTTCGTCGTACTCATTGTCTCGGTGTTTGATCAATGGCTTTCCATTCGGACCCACTGGCACCGGAGGGTCTGTTTGGGTGTAATCACTTTTGTAAAGCTTTTGCCACTTCCCTCGCTGGTTTGACGACTGCAGCACGAAAACGCGCGGTTGGCTAAAGACATCTGTGCCCTCGGGGATGGTCATGCCGCTCACCGTGATCCGGAATCGCGGAAGTGAAGTGTACAAAACTGGTGTCTTTGCCGTACTGCTGCTGTCCGAATCGCCCCCTGTCGAAGCGCCACTCGTTCCACCCGTGCTTTCTGTGCCAAATCCTGGGAGAGAGCCTTCCGGATCAGCCAGGCCTGGGGGCAACCCACCAATGCCTGGAATGAACTGCAAGCGTCGATAGTCCTCCTCGGTTCTGGGGTCATACATGCATTCATGGCATTTCCAGTTTTGGAAGTGTTCCATTGTCGTCTCGCATTCCCCGGGCAGCCTTCCTTCAACACACTGCTTCATCTCGACGGCTCCATTGAAGTTCGCGGTTGGGATCTCCCGGCCAGCCACAGATGAGGAAGTCATTTGAATGATGCCATTTTCGGTGCAACCCTGCATCAAGTTGGAATTCACCACGGAATCACAGGTCCAACCACAAACCCCACCGGCGGCATAGCAGTGCGTTCCTACTGCGGCATCATCAAGTTCATGGAGCTTCTCTAGC
This sequence comes from Symbiodinium sp. clade A Y106, assembly GCA_003297005.1. Taxonomy (NCBI): domain Eukaryota; class Dinophyceae; order Suessiales; family Symbiodiniaceae; genus Symbiodinium; species Symbiodinium sp. clade A. Next base: position 99,690 of record BGNK01000364.1, on the reverse strand, counting down.
TCGGCAAAACTGTCAGGGCTCCATACAGCACACGCCAGCACGTACAAGCCAGAGTGTGCCGGAGCCACATCCACGAAATCGCCTACTGGAGGCCGAATGCAGGAGTCTGTATCATGCACATACGCATGGCCAGCCCTGTCTGTCCATGCTCGCCAGAAAGGAGACGGCCAAGCGTGACGTCTGTCCGCAACGACCCACCAATCACTGAAGTCTGCCGAGGCTAGCAATACAGGGTAGACCGTGTGGACGTACCCCTTTGAGAGCGCAGAGTGATTGAGAGTAAGGCTAACTCTGAAGTTCATTTCGTTAGTCCTGTATCCACGCCAGGATGAACAGGAGTAATTGCAACTGTCTGCATCTGTGGGCAACGGGGACATCTGGATTGCATGTTGCTGATGGGTTCCATAGCTGCCATCGCTGTGTTCCGCTGCGAGGTCCTGGCCGTGGACTGCAGAAATGGAGGGCCACTTCGGGAAGCGCTCGTGCCAGTACTGTGTTGGCATCGGGTTCGTCACGAGCCACTTCGTCCACAGCGGAAAGACCACGAGAAAGATCAGGAACTGGCACACATAGCAGCAATGACAGCAGCACGCCGCAGTGAACGCAGGAGCACAAGAACCTCAGCGAACATGGCTGAACAACTTGGGGACATGCGTGCCCGTTCAACTGTTACAGCCACTGCTCAGGTGCTGAGCCAGGCCACGGCGAGGTTTCAAGCTTACCAGCGTCTGGTTCTCTGTGCTGTCATCATCGAAAACATGTTCTTGCCCGGCTTCACTCCCAGCACCTAAACTACCAAGGTTGGCCAGCCAAAAACGCTACTATCATGATGCACTGCACATGCCACTTGCGATGCCACGTGCAGGCAGCTAAGCAGCCACCAGCGTCAGCGCCCACAGCCTGCATGTCCTCAGCATGCTGCAATCTGCCGGTCTTCGCACGCTTTGGGCTTCGGGTGACAGCCCTTGCAATTTTCCCGCAGCCCGGTCAAATGCTGACGCGGCGCTAAGTCTTGCCTGACTGGCCGGCCAAAAACTAGCTGGAACCAAATGCAAATGCGGTATTCCCAGTGTCTCTTCATTGATGTTTGCTGGTGCCTGCTCAAGCGCACTTGGCACCACAGCTACAGAAGATCTAAGCCCCAGAATGAATCACGAAGCCATATCAAGCCGCCATCTTTTTCGCGCAGTGTCCGTACAGTGGACTCGTGAACCGTTGGTGTCCGCAAGGTTTAAAATGGGCAAGGAATGGCAACGATGCGTGAGCACAGCCTGGTTATGGAATACGGCGACATGATCAGTTCAGGCGCATCAAGTTTTACTACTGTTACTACAATGTATTTCTTTCCTTGCCCAGCTGAATCAAATCGAGGCTTCCCCTCAAGAGTCGATGTCCGAGCATCAGTCTAGCGGTCTAGCGATTTGTGGTAGAGCCGATCATCATAAAGGCTTGGTTAACGCCAATGTATGGCATGAAGAGAACGAGGAAGGGCATCAGTACGAACCAAGCTGGTCCCAGCCACTTGAAGACGCCAGTGACCGTTGGGTTCAAGATAAGCCTCTGGAGCATCAGCTCCCACCATCCTCGGGTCACTACGGCCTGACTCCACGTGAGCTTGGCCGCCTTCTCTTTGGTCATTTTGGTCCGTCCCACCCACAGGTAGGTGCACGGGTGCAGAACATCGAGGGCAATGAGGGAGACAATGAGCACAGCAGACATGACACCGGTGTGCTTGCGCCCCTCGATGATGTAGTAAACCCAAGCACCCATCGCGCCAAGGATCAACAGCAGCGTCCAATATTTCACAAGATTGGTAGACATCACACCACGATCTCCACCGACCCAGAAGCTGATGTCTTCACCGTAGAGCTGGTACCTGATGTAGTCCTGCGTTCCCTTGATGATGGAGTACAAGAGCAAAGGGGCGGTCATGTAGAACAGCTGTGTTGAGCGCCAAATGTTGTCCATGGATAAGCCGATCACCTCGTTGGCTTCCATACTGGTTGAGAGAGTGTAGCGCATCGACGAGGCAATGACCATGCCCCAGCTCAGGATTTGCACTGTAAGCATAAATGAGAACATGCCGGTGGAGGAGAAGTGATAAGTCCGCTTCGCGAAGATGCTGTAGTAGTTGAAACCAATCCTTAGCCGACATGTGTGCGACGGTTCGGTAATTTTCTTGAGGGTCGCAACTTTCTGGACTGACGCCGCATGAAAGCGCAGTTTGACAGTCTAATTGCAAAGGGGCTGTTCTAGATTGTCTAGGGGTTTTGTAGCTCTCGGTGGGACAAGACTGCTGTCAGCTGCTGTTCTCGTAGTACATGCTGTTGCTGTCGTGCTGCTCCAGTGCAGCTGAGGGGCCAGAAGAAGGCAGTCCAGAACCACAGGAAATACGTCAAGTTATCCATCGAGATGAGGAGTCGCGCCCACCAACGCATCTCGTCTGGCCACACAACGGGCAACTGCAAGCCGCACCGGCGTTGGATGAACTTCAGCAGCTCCGTGAACAGGAAGACCAGGACGAGGAAGAAAATCAAACTGACAACCCAGATCGTGAACTGGAGAGTCATGGTCACAAACGTGTCGAGCAGATCTGGATGTCGCTTGTAGTAGTTGTTGTTGGCAATATTCCCTAGGGTCCGCAGCCAAGACACAACCGGCTGCTGAATGGTGTTGTGGTACCAGGCTTCATCCACCAAGCCCCACTTGACAATCTCCCACGTTGTGTCTGTCTTGCTGACGAGGCGGAACAGCGAAGCGAGGAAGCAGAAGAAGAAAATCAGCGTGAACCACACCATGTAGACACNACCACTCCTCCCTCAGCCCATCGCTGCACGGCCGCCAAGTAGTCGATAGGGTTCTTCGCCATGCCATAGGACAAGCGGCGGTTGATGAACTGGGACCGGCGGCCTCGCAGCACTTGCTGTAAACTACTTGCCGTGTCTTCGACCTTGCAGCTCTCGTGGAAGGTGCGACGCTCCACCAGCTCCTGAATCTTTCGCTTGCTTTCGACATCCCGCACACGCCGTCGTTCCTTCTCCCACACCAAGTCTTTGTCTGGATGTCTGATCATCCATGTGCCGTTCGTTCCACAAGAGCTGACACCACCGCAGCAATTCCGGATCATACAGTTCAGTCGGAAGAACTGTGCGTTGTTGTTATCCAGATAGTCAACCTCGTCTTGCATCTCATGGAAGTACTGGGGGCACTGCGTGAAACCCACATATTGATTGAGCTCCATCTCATCGTCGAAAAAGTATGGGATGGTGCTGTGGAAGAAATCCGTCTGGAACTGGTGCCGGGCATCGCAAATGCTGTAGAGACAAGGCGCAAGGTCACGGGAGTCGCCGTACATGTTTTCCGTCTTGTCCGCATAGAGGCACAAGTAGTTCTCGCAGAAATTCAAACCGCCTGCCTTGCCGCGACTGGTCCGGAGAGGCACATTGTGCATGAAGTGGTCATCATCTTCCAAGCCATAAACCATCTGCCGAGCATTGGCACGCAGCTTCAGCCAGTCCTTGTTGTCTGCATTCTGTGGGACCTTGTAGTACCAGGTTCCTGGAGCCACATGCTGCGCCTTGATCGTCCGCTCGTCCTCCATGGGCTTGGCCCGTGCGAGATAGTGCAGGCGAAGGGCCAAGCTGTTGCGATCCTGGGGTTCCCAATCTGCCACGTCGTCACGATGCAGGTCTTTCTTTTCCTTCTTGAGATTTCTCAGGTCCTCCTCCAAGACGATCAGAGCATCCGAAAGTGGCTCAAGGACATGTGGCGGCATCGAGCCCCAGCCACCTTCTTTCTTCAGCGTTTTCAATGCATTCTTGCCGGCCATCTTATCCATGTCCTTAGGATCAACCTCTCCATCGTAGCCGTCTTTCAACTTCTTGAGATCCATCTTCTTGGTATCCTCAACCCATTGCTGGAAGAAGCGGCTCACATTTTCCTCGTAGGAAGCGCCTCCAAAATTCGGAATCTTCTCAATGACGGAGGCCAGCTTCATAAACATGAGCTTTTGCTCTGCTCTGTGGCCCTCGTCGACAAAGGCCACGTGGTAGCGGCACCTGCAATCCTTTGGCATGCAGCCGATGGCACCCACGATATTCCGCAAAACTGTGCACTTGTTCTCTCCGGCACTCGGAATGGTAACGACGATGTACCGCAGCTGGGATGTGAGATCGGGATCGTATCGTCGGAAGTGGGGGTACGGCGAAAACACCCCGGGACAAAGCATGACTGCCTTCACTCCGAAGCCGATCAGAAGCACGTAGCAGAAGAGCCAAACGGGAGCTGTCTGGTTCTTCTGGTAGCCCACATATCCAACCAAGGCGGTTTGAAGAATATGACCATCCTTACTGCATGTTAGTGAGGAGTAAAGGCTCCCTTTGAAATCCGCACTGAACGTTGAAACTAGATTCGAGCGCGAAGAGGCAGTGAAACTACAGCCAAGCCACAGCCGTGCAGTTTGCCATAGGCGTTTGGTCTGGTTGACATGCATGTGCACAACGGCCTGACACGGCAACGCAACGATCGTTGAAAGGTGGAGGAGCCGCTTGCTGACCAGCTTTGAAGTTCGTAAAGCCACCCTCATAGAGAGTGCTGTTTACAGCACATGCCACCAGGTAGAGTGGCCCTTGCCGGCCGTAGCACCAACCAGGTTCGACCTCCAAGCGGTTCTGCTGGTTCAGGGACATGGCATGCTTGCTAACCGGGTCCTGCACTGGGGCAAGTTCCTCATCGTAGGAGTCCGACTCTTTCTCCTTGACCAAAGGCTTGCCGTCCTTGCCCACGACAATCGGAGGCTGTGTCATGCCGTAGTCGTTCTTGTAGAGCTTCCGCCAGGTCCCACGCTGATCCCTGGAGGATTGCAGGACGAAGATGCGAGGCTGGCTGAAGACATCCGTGCCTTCGGGGATCGTTGCGCCAGTGACGGTGATGTGGAAACGTGGCAAGGACGTGTAGATCGTGGGTGTCTTCGCGGTCGACGAGTCACTGTCTCCCCCGATGACGCCTGGTAGTCCACCATCACTTCCTCCAATTCCTGCGGCGGACTAGATGGCATGCCTACTCCTGCGAACACCTGTAGTAGTAGGGCCCAAATGCTGCTACGCAGAGCTCCTGGGAGTGGGCTGTCAGGATCGTCCATACCTGGCAATCCTGAAGGTAAACCACCAATTCCTGGAATGATCTGCAGACGCCTGCGCATGTCATCCTCTGTCCGGGGGTCGTACAAGCACTTGTGGCATTTCCACTGCTTGAACTTCTCGGTTGCAGTCTCGCACTTGCCTGCTGTATTGCCTTTCAAACACTCTCTCATCTCCACATTGCCTTGAAACTCTGCCGAAGGAATCTCGCGTCCAGCCACGGAGGATGATGTCATCTTAATGGTGCTGTCTGCTGTGCATCCCTCTAGCAAGTCAGAGTTGACCACAGAGTCACATGTCCAGCCGCACACACCACCTGCCGTGTAGCAGTACTGGCCGAGGTCTGCATCGTCCAGCTGGGATTTCGCCTCCAGTTCAGCAAAGCTTGTCGGGCTCCAGACCACACACGCCAAGACATAGACTCCGGAGTTTGCTTCGCGCGTGACCTTGTCGCCTGCTGGCGGACTGATGCAGGTGTCGGTCGTGTATGTGTACGCGTGTCCGGTCTTGTCTGTTTTGGCACGCCAGAATGGTGCCGGGTAGGCAAACCGCCTGTCTGCCACCACCCACCAATCGTGGAAGTCTGCACTTGCCAGCAAAACGGGGTAGATGGTGTGCACATAGCCCCGGGAGAGAATAGAGTCGTTGACGGTGAGGCTGACACGGAAGTTCATTTCGTTGGTTCGGTAGCCACGCCATGAGGAGCAGCTGAAATTGCAACTGTCTGATTGAGTCGGGATGGGCGACATCTCGATCGGGTATGTCACAAGGCTGTCATTGGCGAGATCTTGTCCGCCAACTGCTTGAATGGAGGGCCACTTGGGGTACTGCTCATGCCAATACTGCGTTGGCATTGGATTTGTCACAAGCCACTTTGTCCAAAGAGGGAAGATCACCATGAACATCAGGAACTGGCAAACATAGCAGCAATGGCAACAACAAGCAGCGGTGAGAGGTGGCCGGCATCCGCCTGAAAAGCTCGGCAACAGCAACAGCACTTGACTTTTCGGTCAGTAGACCTGAGGCGGCAGCGAGATTTCTTCATCGCTTTCTCATCAAAACCACCGTCCGTGCTGTCGTCTTCTTCACTGTCCATCTGCGAGGTCGCCACATCCACGTCAGTGGATGAGCCTAAGCATGTGATTTCTTGTCGCTCAGTCGCTGGAAGTTGTCTCAGGCAAAGCTAAGCCCACTGCCGTCATATCCATAAGCGTAGCCTTGGCTCTTTGAGCGCGAATGCCCAGAGCAAGAACAGACCACCGCCGCAGGATAACTAGATATAACTAGGAGGACCGACGAGACTAGGTTCGAGGCGGGAAGTCTCCCGCAGCTTCTGCTTGAGTCTGCTTCCTAAAACCCGCAGGGTCAGCCTACTTGGAAAATGGAGACGAATCGGTGACCACGACTTGATGGAATAATCTGGGCAATCGACACAGTACGACCTCTTGAACCAAGTTGAAAGTAAGAATTTTGTCAACAGATGGTGAGACAATCGCTTCCCACATCTTAACGAACCAGTACCCAACAGTAGTTCACCACCTTCGTGATTTGCGTCCTACTGACTCAGAGACCGACAGATATTCGCCACTGTAACAGTAGCTCCAACCGGCTGGACCAATCAAAACCTCTAGATCACTCGAATGAGACGTGCACCTGGCTGATTTGAGCTGCTTAGATTTGAGCCGCTCATGGCCAAAATGCTAAACCTCTCGCAAGGTGAACTTACAATATTCCAGAACGCTGGGTCGAAGTTCCGAAACCATCTGGGCTGCTTAGGCATCTAGACGACTCGGCTGGTCTCGTTTCACTTCTGACAAGCTTTATCTCATTGCTAGGACTTGTTCAGTGTTGTCCGACCCGTTATCGAACACATCTATATATTTCTGTCTTTCCATCCATTTTTCGATATATACACATACTATACCCTACCTGCCCCTATGTCTTATTAGCTTTAAACCAAGAGAGCTCTCTGTTGCAACCGGGATGCCACCACTCATGAGATGCTCGCGCTGTTCACGAGAGGCCATGACTCTGATGTCTGCCTGTTTCATAACGCAGTTGAACTCCGGCAGTCGATTCATGCAGCGATGTAGAGTTACTACGAAACGTGGTGAAGAGAGTAAACCAGTGAATCTACCCATCTGCACCGGTCCTGCAGCAAAGACGCAGTTGAACTTGCGCCTCAGGCTTCTGCATACTGGTACTGCCAGGCTCGAAAGGACTTGCAGGTCCAAGCAGCCGATCGGCCGGAAAAGGAGCCCTTCCAAACACGTTCACTTGAGCGGAAGCGGCTGCAGCGGCTGCAAACTATAAATCTGCGGCTACCACAATACCCTAAACAGCTCGTTCCCAAACGGGCTGAACAGCAGGCATCAAAATTCCCGGCCTCTATCGCTGCGACCAAGAAGTTTGAATGGACGAAATTCCGACACCAACACCCCCCCAAGGCATAGCTGCGCGCTGGTGACCTTTGTTCTTGGGAGTGTGGGCCTTGGCGACGAAAACATCATGAGTCGACTCAATGCATCAGCCATGGGTAGACTGCATGCAAAGAAATCATCTTGCCCGCTTGATGCTGCAGCCACTCTGCTTCAATGCTCTGCACAATTCTGCCCACGGATCCTCGCTGCGTAGCCTGGTACCAAGATTTTTCAAGCTGTCTGTCTACGCGTGGGGAAAGCATGCTCATGTTTCGTGAGGCCTTCGAACCGGTGCCAAGACCCGAATTCGTCAAGGAGGCTGTGACCCTGTCTGCCACCAATTGGTTGCTGGAGAAGACTTCGGATTTAGTTAGCATGAAAACGAAGCAATCTAAGGACTGAGCGCAACAGCAGCTTCCGTCGACGTCCGAGTTGCTCCCTCTTCCACATTGTTCTTAATGGATTTCCTGACATGACGTCGTTCGCTCTGATCGATCATAATTGAGCCCAGGCGGCTTCATGACAACAAGCAGGACTTTCACGTGAACACCTGCCTAGAGGTCATAGCCGACAGTGGAGCTGTGAATGCTGCAGGAGGAGGACCTTCGCCTTCTTCCTGCGAGATCGACGCCGCAGTGGACTGCAGCATCTACTGCCAGCTTTAACATGCATTGACCAAAAAGACGCGGTTGGAGTAGTGGTAGTTGTCTTACAATCGTGGAACTGTCCTCTTCGTAGTAGATCTCCTCAATCTGTGTTGTCTCTTGGTCCCCCAAATATGCTGTTGCACCCGGCCCAGCCAGCTTTTTCGAACTCCTGCACAACTCACCACACAATGAGCGAGAGCTCGTTATGCACATGGCCCGCAGCATCTGCAGACTGACCATGAATTTCCTGAAATTGTGCGCCAATCGTACGCATAAGTACAAGCCGAGTTTCGTCTTGATCCTGGTTTCTTTGGTATGAGAGTGCGTGTGCCTGAGCTGTCGAACAGGGAGCTTGGCAATTGAAATTGCCGACAACCTGACAAGTTACACTTTGGAAAGCTCGATTCGATCTTCCGGTGTCAAACCCAGCTGCGTGTGAGAATGCGTGTGAGAGGTGGTGTGGGAGTGCGTGTGCTTCTCCACCACCTCAGCTACAGCATTCTTCGAACTCCACTAACAAGCGCGCACCATCGTGGGACTGTGCTCGAAAGACTGGCCTGCCTATGACAGGGTCTATGAGTTGCTTTTGTGAATCCCACTGCCTGCCGAATGTGTCAATGCCAATCGCCAAGTTCAGCGAGGAAAACATTGATTGCGTGCGCATCGTTTTGCTGCGTGGGCCTGGGCCCTTGCAGCCACGGTATTTATGTACACCGGGCTCCGTCATCTATGAAACTTGGGCCGGAGGCATGCCCGAGGACTCCTACGACAGAAGGTCGCGAATTTTGCTGTTCTGCTCCAGGTCCTGAAGAACAGCCTTCAGCGCAATCATGGTGAACTACTGAAACAAAGGCGTTCCAAAAGAGCCTGCCGCTCCATCTCGCGTACGCAAACAAGTGCGCAGTTCTCGCCGGCCTGCAGGTGGCGCGCTGAAGCGGATGGAGGCTCAGAGGCGCATTCTCAGATCCTTCTTCTGGCCTCGGCCAGCTCGGCCTCTCCAACCTGCAAAACAGAGATCTCTTTGCTTCGGATCAGATTCTGTTGCCCCTACGGGCCTCAGCTGGACGGAGCGTGCCAAGCCTGGGACACAGCAAACACTTGCAAGATTTAGTTGTGAGCAGAAAGCCTGGACCCTTCGAGGGGCAAGAGCATCTCGAGGCAAACGGTTCGACTAGTGCATCCACGACGGGGCACCCGGCTTAATGGAGTGGAACCACTTTCGTCTGTTCCGTCCCGGTCAGCGCCTCCATTCAAAAGGGCCTGAATAGACAAGCTGGAGGTTCCCAGTCTCGGCAATGTGCAGACTGCACCTCAACCATCTTGCAGTTGTTCAGACAGACTGCCTGCAAAGCAAAGATCGACAGAAGCTCACTGGCTGCTGGCTTCACTAGATTGAACCTTGGTTGATACAGTTGTTTTTCTTATTCTTCTTCAGGGGTGGCGCTTCCGCTTGCGCTTGCTGTGCTGTCGCTTTAGCTGCAGCTGTTGCTCTTGCTCGTTGCACACGCCCACTGGTGAAATCTCAACATTACATGTTTGATACACGACTCAGAAATCTCAATGGGATTCACAAGGATGTCTCGAGTAGATCCTTCGCGTCTAACCGCCAGTAGTCTCACCCTTCCATCGTTCCACGAGGCATAAGTCTGGAGTAACCCAGACCGGTCGTCTGACCTTCCTTCGCAGCCTGGGGTATGAGTCCGAGGCTAGCCGGACCCTCGCTTAAAGCCCCCTCAATCCTGTCTTCATGTATTGGAGGTCCTTCGCGGTTATTTGTCTGACCCTCTCTCTCCTTAGGGCTCAGTCCGTGCACAGCAAAATTTCCATGGGTCACTGACATGGCAGGCACGTGCCTGGTGCAAGGCCGTGAAGCTGAAGTCTGAGCCGGACCAATTCACATCAGCCTGTGAGGAAAACGTGTTTTTCTTCTTGCAGTTTCCCGCTAAGCCCTTACGCAGCACACACACACACTTTTGCAGTGGCCTGAGCAGCAAGCAGCACCTGCCACGGCCACGGAGCTACGATCCACAAGGCAAACGGCAGGCCCGAGCACCTGGGCTATCTGCGGATCGTCAAGGCCGGCGGCCCTGTAAAGTGGCGTCTCCCCCGCCTCCCCCTCCTCTCCACGCTCCTTGGGAGCACGGTGAAACCAACATGCCAGGGATGCCAGGCTTGCAATGACTGTTCTCCCTTCGCTCGGGTTGTGTTCTGACCAATCATACTCCTCGTTGACATTGGCACCACCGCTCAGGAGCTGCTTCACCTAGCAGCTAGCAGATTGCATTTCTCTTCAGAGTTTTCCCACTCCAGACTCTGCAAAGCTGCCGCTGAACGGCTTCCACATTGAGGTTTGTTTCTGTTCGTCTGTCTGCGTCTCTTTACCCGCAACACTTAGGCAGGCACCAATCCAACATCTCCACCTGCTACGGCAGAATGAAGGCTGGGTGCTGCAGGCACGGCATCTGGGGCATAGCTGCGGCAGCCCTTGCTGTCCATTCCGATATGTGATGTCCGCTGGCCTTGGAGGAGCTGCATGCACGTTAGTTACAATTGAAATGGATTCTGCTGGCGCTAGGTGATGCCTCCCGCTCTCGTCTTGCAGGTGCTCACTTGCAGGTCACTTGAGGTGCAAGTGCTGTTGTCTCTTGAAAACAAGCTGAGAGCCGATTGTCAGGTCAGCAGGGCAACTCAGGCAACTATGTCTCTGCCAGGCACTTCTAATTTACCTGCGTAGACGAATGATGCCCCTGCCACAAGATGGCCTGAGGCTGGCACTTTCGTCCTACTGAGAAAGGACACAAACAGAGCAGCGCGGAGACCTATCTGAATCTACGGTCAGTCCTGATGCCCGGCTCGTCGTCCACCTTCTCGGAGAGCGCCATTGAGCCGTCTCTGACGGACAAAGCCATGGATGGAGTCTTGGCTAGCACCATAGAGCCTTCCCGTGCCCTGACCGACAATGCCAAGGACGGTTGCCGAGACTCGGCCTCTGCTGAGAACTGTATAGCATCGTCGTCGTCTGCCAGGTCGTGAACTTCTGGCGCCGTCTTGGACGATCCCCTGCTCTTTGATCCCACCAGACCGGGAAAGGTCGTCGATGGCTGTTTTCGTCGAGGGTTTGAAGTCTCGGGTCCGTCTGCGAGTGCTTTGGAATCAGCTCTGCTGGAGAGTGTTTTGGAAGCTGGCCTTGATGCTGGTGGGGAGTCCAATCGTTCTGACAATGACACCGAGCTCTGCGGCGATGAAACCTGTATCCAACGAGGTGTGGTCGCAGACTGAGCTGCGGATGCTGGAGCTTTCTGTGACTTGGACTTGGAAACCATGGTCAGCTTCTGGGACTTTGCGCCATTCCTGGGGGGAGAGTCAAGCCGAGCTGCTCGACTGAGACGCTGCGAGCCAGTCAGTGGAGAACCCAAGAATTGCGTTGGCATCCTGGCACGGGCGCTGAAACCCGGCTAGACTTCTTGAGTGCGTTCCGAAGCTGCCTGGGGCCCATGAGCTTTGTGCTACCTCCGAACCTGCGCAGCAGATCCAAAAACTCACAGACCCACTTGCAAGAGAGGCAGAATGCCGGAGTAACTGGAACCACTGGTATCGTCGCCAAGCTACCCTGGCCGATTCCAATCGCGGTCGTACAGGCTGCCGGCTTGGGTATCTCGAACCTAATGCGACTGGAAGTGGCGAACCACTGAACACCGCGTGCACACATGTGACAAGGGCGGTGCATCTTGCAGCAGCCCATTGAAAGCCGATGCCTAAGTCAAATCTTTGCCTACTGGTGCCTACTGCCTACTATCAATTGCGTGGAGATGCTGGGCATGGCATCCAAGACCCACGCAACCTCAACAGCACGTCTGACTTTGCGCCAGTTGGGCCCATATCCACCCTCGTCACCACCTTCGCAGCAGACTGGCAGAAGAAGCCTGTGGGGTAAACATTCCCAAAGCAGTGGGACGGAGTCCTGCCTGCCAAAGATCTGTCCTCTTCTTCGTCCTCACTGTTCGGCCTCTGCGCATGTTGGGGACTCATTTAATTGGAACTATGAAACCCCGCTCCGACCGTGCATGCACAAATACCACGATATGGAGATGCTAGAATGATAGAATGACGAGAGTATGTATGTGACCGCTCGGGCAGCCGACCTCGATTTTGATGCGGAATCGCTGCTTACTCAAGTTCTTCAGTCATTCAAGCCACTCATCGCACAAAGCCGTACTTTTGCTCAAGGCCAAACGTGGTTATACATAATAGAGTTGCCCTATTTTTCCATAGCATCCAGGCCTTTCCTGTCGTTTGAATGCAACAGGAGTTCTCTTGTTTCTGAAGCAGGGAAGCAGACAGTGCATGTAAAATATCGTGAAGTCCTCCTGGCTTCAGGTGTTGTGAGGGGAAGGCAGGGTTACCCATCACCCATGTTTCTGATTGAAGCATTGTCGCAGTCTTGCCGCAGTCTTGCTCTAGCACGCGAAATACGTTCATATTTCTGTCCGAGGGGCCGTTTTCTTGTTTGGGATGAAGGGAAGAGGAGCTGTTTTGTTTGTAATGCAGAGCGATCAGCTTGATATACTTTTAAGTTCTAATTGTGAAAAGTATGACTACTCTCTTTGTTGTATTACTGATATCTGATATCTGTACATGTGTTTAGTGCAAGGTTGGTTGGTGTGTTCCAAAGCATTAGACGTGCTAGGGATCCTCCTGAGAGTGTTGTACGGGTTTCAGGTACGTCCTGAGATCCTCCGCTCCAGTTGAGGGTTCTTTGCTCGTTTGGTCGTTTCCAATCTTTGGTCTTTCACATTGTTCTGTGATCAGTTCTTGTTGCATCGACATACTAGTTTGCAGTCGTTCTATCTCGCATTGCAAACGTTTACATTCCCAACATCATGAGCCCTGGAATCTTAAGCCAAACTACTGAACTACTTCTTTATATGCATACAAGCCTAAACCTTTTCTACTGCAGAACTACAATCTCCTTCAAAGTGCAGTGTGAGTCAAAGATATAGGTCGCCGCGACCGTTAAAACCCACAAGCAAACGGAGCTCTTTTCTTTTTCGATAACTTGGAGGGGCCCGTCTGTCATTTTCGAGATGGAGCTCTCTTCTGTCATATTGGATTGGAAGTCTCCTCTTGTCGAGGATGAGGTCGAGGGCTTCTATTGTTGGAAGTTAGGAAAGCTCTGGTAAGCTCTCTTCCATCTTCTGCGGAGGAAAATGAGATAGTCAAGAGTGCTGTTAATTTCGCTTCCTTCCCTTACCTAGAAAGAAAGAGATCTCTGTTACCCGACTGAGGTGTTAACGGAGCTCTCTTCTTTCTCGATAACTTGTAGGGACCTGTCTGTCTTTTTATGGAAATGGAGCTTTCTTCTGCATCATTAGGTTGGATGAAGCTCTCAGTCCCCTTTTGTCGAAGATGAGGTAGAGGGCTTTTCTGTTTGAGAAGCTAGGGGAGCTCTGCCCTCTTTTGCCAGGGGGTCTCTTTCTCTACCGAGAGATAAAGGAACGCTCTTCTAGAAAGAAGCTGTCTTCTCTTACCAAGAGTAACTTGGAGTGAGTTCTCTTTTTCTTTCAGAGGAATTTTTCCCTCCTACCTAGCAAGGACGAGCCCGCATTGCAGGGCAACTTCGAAGTAATTGTTGACTAAGCTGCTCTGCTGGCAGCTAATCGCATCACCGCTATTCCTGACAGCTTCGATGTCCAGGCAGCGAAAATCTCTGCATCTCGCAGTGCGAAAGTCGACTTATCTCAAACAAACTTGTTGTTCGGCATGCAATTCAAGGTTCCTCTATACAAGTCGTTGGATTTAACGACCGACAACTCAGTTCAAACGCTCAAACACTCTCCACCATCTTGCCCCAATAGTAATTGTCACAAAGTGTGGCATCACTGCACGTCGCGAGCCATCAGCAGTGTCAATAGCGCAACTGCCAACAAATGTTGTGGAGACTCCATGGCGTCATGTATATCACTATGCCAGGTGAATTACGGATTGTACCTGAATTGCTATGCAGAAATGTCGGCTTCAACAATCATCGGTTGGCACTTCAGACTCCCGGAGGAGCAGCTTGCAGCCTTCTTCAGAATACAAGGAGTCCTGCCCCACTGTTCGGTGTAATAGCTTGGATGTTCCACCGTGTTTTGTTGCTTTGTTGCGGTCAGCATCGACTGTACTTCCAGAGCACTGCAGTTGCATCAACCAGGATTTGCAGCCATTCGCACAGACGCAAATAAAAACTATTCCGACTGGTCAGAAAAAAGGTTCACATCACTGCATCCATTGCGTGCAGAGGTAGCCCATGGTCTGTAACCAGTCTCAGTGTCTTCGAGGCGGGATAAATCCCGACCCATCCACAGCATGATGCAATCGACCACAGCAGAAGTCTTGAAAGCAGAATTGTTTCGATATTGAATACCATGACTTCTTCCAGGCACTTGCGCTGGGACCAGAACAAACGAGCAGCTCAGCATGGTCCAGTGAGGCTTTGCAGTCAAGGACGAGCCATTGGAGCGCTGGCGAGAGTTTTTTTCTCACCGAAGGTAAAATTAGCTGTTAGCCCCGAAGCAAGTCCGAACAGTGGTTTATGGAAAACCGTAGTTCATAGGACCCTGTAGCAGCACGGTGGCAGTGACTTGTGGTGGAGACGACGTGTGGGTGTTCAGTGTTGCATAGTGCTCTGATTGGCCGTGGTCGGTGTGCGGACGGTCTTTTTTATAGTTTTTTGCGGGCTTCCGAGAGTGAGAGTGACGACGACGGCACGTAAGAGTCACTAGCAACGGAGGAGTTATATACTAGAAGTCGAAAGCTTCACGACGGATCCAGGCTTCGTAGACCAGGGTACAATGAGTGGAACAGCTGTGATGACACCATGCAAGCATCTTTCAGAGGATGAGGTAGAGGGCTTCTCATTTCCTGTTTGAAGGCCGAACGAAGGGAGGACCAGACGTCTCTTGTCAAGGATTGAAGTTTGGAAGAACTCCATCCTTTCTTGGTCGTAAGCTCTCTTCCATGCTTTGAGAGTGAGGGGGTCGCTCTGTCCTCTCTTGCTAGGAGCGAGGTCTCTTCACTGTTTTCAAGACTGAGAAGCGACTTACCAAGGGGTAATGGAGCTCTCTTCTCTCACCACGAATAACTTTTGGGAGAGCTCTCTTCTTGTTTTAGAGCATGAGGTGGGGGAGTTCTCTTTTTTTGGGAAGGTTGAGGAGAGGACCAGACTTCTTTGTTTGAAGGTTGGGGGGAGCCCCACCCTCTCTTCTTAAGCGTATGCTCTCTTCCATTTTTTGAAAACGTAAAACTGGATAGGCAGGATCTCTTACCCAGAGAGAAAGTTGGTCTCTTCAGTCTCTTCTTGATGGTTGAGGAAACTACAATATCCTTAAACGTGCAGCGCGAGTCAAAGATATAGGGCGCCGCGACCGTAAAAACTGTCTGCTATTTTGAGATGGGCCCTCGTCTGTCTCACTACATTGGAGGAAGCTATCTTCTTGTCGAGGAAGAACTAGAGAACTTTTACGCTGTTTTTGAAGACTGGTGGAGCTCTTTTCAGTCTTCTTGAGATTAGGATGAAGACTCGCCAAGGCTCTCTTCTTGTTCAGAGGATGAGGTAGAGGGCGTCTCATTTCCGTTTGAAGCCCGAAGGGAGGACCAGACTTCTCTTGCCAAGGCTTGAAGTTTGGAAGAACTCCATCCTATCTTCTTGATCGCGAGCTCTCTTCCATGTTTTGGAAAACTAGGGGGGGTGGTATGGTCAGGAGTGTTCGCCCTGACTAAGAGAGAACGGAGTCTTCTTCTGTCGACAGAGAGGTAAACACACCTCTCTTCCTGCTCAAGAAATTAGAGGGGCCTCTCTTCTGAGTTGTTGGGGTAGAAGACCTGTCAGGGGATCTCTTCCTCTACCAAGGGGTAAAGGAGCAGCCCTCTTCGGTCTTGTGAAATTGGAGGGAGCTTTCTTCCTGTTTTCGACGATTAGGTAGAGAACTCAATAACTTGGAATGGCCGGTCTATCTTACTTTGAGATTATCTTACTTTGAGATGGAGCTCTCTTCTGTCTCATTGGATTGGATGAAGCTCTCAGTCTCCTCTTGCCGAGGATGAGGTAAAGGGTTTTTCTGTTTGGAAGTTAGGGGAGCTCTGGGAAGCTTTTTTCCATCTTCTGAAGAGGAAGAGGAGATAGTCACGAGCTCTCTTAATTTCCCTTGCCAAGAGAGAGAGAGGATGTCTCTTCTTGCCGACTGAGGGGTAAACGGAGCGCTCTTCTGTCTCGCGAAGTTGGAGGGGCTTGCCTGCTATTTTGAAACGGGGGCCCTCGTCTGTCTCATTAGGTTGGAGGAGCCCCACCCTCTTTTGAAAAGGTAACGGGGGTAGTCAGGATCTCCTTCCCTTACCTAGAAAGAAGGAGATCTCTGCTACCCGGCTGAGGGGTTAACGGAGCTCTCTTCTTTCTCGATAACTTGTAGGGACCTGTCTGTCTTTTTATGGGAATTGAACTTTCTTCTGTCTCATTAGGTTGGATGAAGCTCTCAGTCCCCTTTTGTCGAAGATGAGGTAGAGGGCTTTTCTGCTTCAGAAGCTAGGGGGGCTCTGCCCTCTCTTGCCAGGGGGTCCCTTCCTCTACCGACAGGTAAAGGAGCTCTCTTCTGGAAAGAAGCTGTCTTCTGTTACTAAGAGTAGCTTGGAGTGAGTTCTTTTCTTGCTTCAGAGGATGAGGCAGAGGGCTTCTCATTTCCTGTTTGAAGGCCGAACGAAGGGAGGACCAGACGTCTCTTGTCAAGGTTTGAAGTTCGCAAAAACCCCATCCTTTCTTCTTGATCGTAAGTTCTCTTCCATGCCTTGACGTCCATCTTTGAAGAGGAGTCCCCTCTTGCTAGGAGCGAGGTCTCTTCACCGTTCTCAAGACTGAGAAGCGACTTACCAAGAGGTAATGAGCTCTCTTCTCTCACCACGAATAACTTCTGGGGGAGCTCTCTTCTTGTTTTAGAGCATGAGGTGGAGGAGTTCTCTTTTTTTGGGAAGGTTGAGGAGAGGACCAGACTTCTTTGTTTGAAGGTTGGGGGGAGCCCCACCCTTTCTTCTTAAGCGTATCCTCTCTTCCATTTTTTGAAGAGGTAAAACTGGATAGGCAGGATCTCCTTTCCTTACCTAGCGAGAAAGTTGGTCTCTTTTTGATGGTTGAGGAAACTACAATATCCTGAAAAGTGCAGCGCGGGTCAAAGACATAGGGCACCGCGACCGTAAAAACCCACAAGCAAGCGGAGCTCTCTTCTTTCTCGATATCTTGGAGGGGCCCGCCTGTCTTGTTTGAGATGGAGCTCTCTTCTGTCACATTGGATTGGAGGAAGCTCTCAGTCTCTTCTTTTCGAGGATGAGGTCGAGGGCTTCTACTGTTGGAAGTTACGAGAACTCTGGTAAGCTCTCTTCCATCTTCTGAAGAGGAAAAGGAGACAGCCAGCAGCGCTGTTATTTCGCTTGCCAAGAGAGAAAGGAGGGCTCTGCTTGCCGACTGAGGGGTAAACGGAGCCCTCTTTTTTCTCGGGGTAAACGGAGCCCTGTTCTTTCTTGTGAAGTTGGAGGGG
Source organism: Symbiodinium sp. clade A Y106 (assembly GCA_003297005.1). Taxonomy (NCBI): domain Eukaryota; class Dinophyceae; order Suessiales; family Symbiodiniaceae; genus Symbiodinium; species Symbiodinium sp. clade A. The sequence goes on along the minus strand of BGNK01000364.1, from coordinate 81,922 downwards.
CGTGTCTGCTATTTTGAAATGGGCCGCTCGTCTGTCTCACTAATTTGGAAGAAGCTCTCTTCTTGTCGAGGATGAAGTAGAGAACTTTCAATTGAAATTGAAAACAAATAAATTTTGTAAAAACATTGAACAGTTTTGTTTATTTTAACGAAATCTTTTAAAAGTTTCATTTTCTAAATTCCAGTTAAAATTTTGAAGAGAATTAACAGTCTTAAAAATTTTGAAATATATAATTGTTTTAACTAAATGACTGAAATTTCAATTAAAACTTGATTTAACTTTCAATGTAATTGGAATTTTCAAAAATTTGAAAACTTTCATTATTTTTTTTGTTGTAATTAAAGTTGGGTTAAAATTTCAACATAATTAAAACTTTCGAAAAAAATCATTGTAATTACACGCTCGCAACTCGGACTCGCCAGACGAGGTCTGTGTGGTCGGGGTGACAACGACTTCTCTTCTAAGACATTGTAATTAAGTTTTTGAAATTTTAATCAAAATTTGGTTAATATTTCAACATAAGTGCGATTTCTAGAAGTTTTGCAAATGTTACAGATTTTAAGTGTTTTTTAAGTATATTTTAATTATATGTAAATTTAATTTTTGAAATGTTAGTTAAAATCTTTTCAAAAAATTGCTTTCAAAAATTCTAAAAATTTAAGTATTTTTACTATTTTACTACGAATTCAATCACAATTTCAAAAATTTACTTAACATAAATACAACTTTTAAAATTATAATTACTTCGAAATTTGAACCCGGCTTTGATTAAAAATTCAAAATATGATTAAAATAATTGGAACTTTAAAATTGTTTGAAAATTTTAATTGTTTCGAAATTTCAACCCAACTTCAATTAATTTCAGAAATTTATTTAAGAAAATTGCAAGTTTAAGACTTTTAAAAAATTACAAGTTTAAGACTTTTAAAAAATTGATTATTTTGAAATTTTAATCCAATTTTGATAAATTCTAATTTCAAAGATGTAAAATAGTTAAACAGTTAAAATTTGTAAGATTTTTAAGAACTTTAATTGTATTGGAATCTGAATCCAATTTTAATTTAAAAAATTTCAAAGTGTTTTAGTCATATTTACTTAAAAGTTGAAAAATGTAATTAAAATAATTTTCAAAAATTGGAGTTATTTGGAAATTTTAATCCAATTCTAATTAAAAATTGAAAAAACTTTGATTAAAAAATTGAACTGTTTCTAAAAATCTGAAAAACATTAACTAGTTTCATTTTAAGACGTGTTAAAATTCTAAAACTGAATAATTTTAAACATGCTTATAGTAAATTGAACCCAGTTACACCGCCCGCAGATGCGTCAAATAGTACAGAAAGGTCTTGCACACACATATATATGTATATATATAGCTATATATTTTTGTCACTCGCTCTCGACGGATCAGGCGAGGTTTACTGCTTGTCAGTACTTACCGGCTCCGAGCCCGTTGGCACAGAGTAGACATTAACACTCAGACGATCTCTAACATGTCTATGTTCACACACTGCCGGGTTCTCCTGAGACCCACAAAGTGATCCCTGCCGTCCAGGCATTACTGCCCCGCTGCACCAACAGCTGGTCCATGCTGTACCGTTGGCAGTTAAGTAAATAGCTGTGCATCCGGACGGTGTCCACAGGCTTCAGTCAGAGCCCACTCAAACAAGCTGCATATATATAGTTATATATACATATGTTTGTGTTGGTGGGAGATTCATGTCTGTATGCACTTGCGTGCGTATGTGGGTGGGTAGGTGTGTATGTGTGTATGCATGCATGTATGCATGTATGCATGCATGTATGCATGTACATCTGCATGCTTGCACGCAAGTATGCATGTGTGCGTGCATGCGTGCATGCGTGTATGCATGCGATTATGCATGTATGCATGATGCCTTCGTCCAACCTGAACTGTACACAATATTAATATACCGGCTGAAAAATAGACGGCACTTAAACACCTGGACATCCCGCTGGTTGCAGGCTGGGCTCTTATCCTCGATTTCGGATCCTCTGATCTGGCCTTCCTTCAGCATCCCCTGACAGAAGACGGAATTTGCAGCCTGCAGCCTGCGCAACGCCATGTCGCAACCTCGCCTCGAGTATATTGACAACCCCACGAGACGAAAGCTGGTCGCCACCTGCGCGCAATCTCGGCTGGGTGCCCTGGTCGGCTTCAACTCTGGCAGGCAACACAGAGTGGGAGCAAGTGCTTTTGAACGCAGCTTGCTACCCAAACTGTGCGATCTTTCCCGGCTCGCAAAGCCACCTGCACAGCAGGGAGGGATAACATGACAAACTAAGACACTCTATCACCACTGCCTGCAACAAACGTCCTCGCAGCACGCAACTGGCTACACGCCACACGGACGGTACTGCTAAACAACTCGCAGACCAAGGCCTACTTACCTCCATATTCAGCAGAGATACATGAGATCGCATTTGCGGGTCTTCAGTTCTGGATGATATCGCTCCATCAGAAGCTTGGAATACATGAACCTTGCTAAGATCACGTCTGCATGAATATTCTCATTTGTATTATCAGCAAAAACACATCCCTTGTCGTAGCTGAGTGTCGGCAGTTTGTTCGTACAGCGAGATGAGCCGTAAAGCGCAACATATCGGTCCAAGTTGTAGCACAGCCTCTTGTGTGTGTCACGGCCGTAGCAACCGCTGCTTTCTTTCGAATTTGCACTATCTAGAAACGGCAGGTCAAGAGACCTCAGGTTCAAGGAGCCGAGTGAAAGTGGTTCTGCACAGGCCAGGTTGCTGGCAGTTGGGGTCTCTGCCTCTGTACTGCACCTTGGAAGACTCTCTCAACCAGAATGCACTTATCGAGTCAGAATCTTTGGCGCAGACCGGTTGCTCCTTCACAAGATGCTGGTCCTCCTTCCTCGGTTCAGAGCTTCCCAAAAGAGGCAAAGGCCAGCTCCGGGCGGCTTCGCCCGCCTCATCTTCAATTCATAGGTCGGCTTGCCCACTGGTCCCGAGTAGTGCCGGAATGCTGCATCTTTGGGACCCGCAAGAGGGATGTCCTGGCTTGACAGGTCAATCATCCATCTTCGTGGCGACATTCGGTCACACCATGAAACCCGAAACCCACGGTGCAATCTCCTTGTCGTTGTGCATCTGTGCAGCTTCTTCCCATGGCATGATGGTCCATCCTCGAGCTGCCAACGCGTACTGGAGAGCAAAGTCTGACGAGTAGATCTCTTTCGAAAATTTTTCTCCCAGATAGTTCCTCGGTTGCAACAGTCGGCTGAGCCTCAAAATGCATCAAAATGCTATGGTCTAGCAGCCTAGCAGTTGGCAAGGTTCCAATCAATCTCCGCAACACGATCATCTGAAAACGCATCCAGTATAGCCTCTCGTCTGTAATAAGATCCTCCACACAAGCCGGCCTGCAGGTTCTGCTCTGATTATTTCAGCAGGACTTGCAAATCTGCTGAACTTCTAAGGCGTTGGCCTGCTGATTCTTTTTGCGCCACCTCTGGGGACGGCATTGTGTTTCACATCCAGGCTGGGGGAAGAGGGCACTCTAGCGGCTCTTGAATCTGAGTAGGGGGAGGAGGAGGCAGGAGAGGAGGAGGAGAGTTCGAATCCCCTAGGTTGGTGTGAAGCGAAGTGTCTTGATCATGTGACAGCTGTTGGCCGAGATACTTGTACCCATCCACGCGTTTCTTCGCAAGCTTCTCCACCTCATTTTTTGGTGCAGGTCCACAGTCGCGCGTCACCGTTGAGCACTCATGACTGGAAGGAATACCATGGCAGCCCCCCTCCGCGGCAGCTTCTGCGAAAATCTGTGTGACTTGGCGCCAAGCATATTCAGCACCTGCGAAACTGCGATCCCTGACCAGCACTCCTCCCGCGTCGTACTTTGGCGGCTCCTTTATTGGACCATGTATCCTTGGCTGGGTGGTGCGAAGCCGCGTCCTCTCTATAAGTGACTCTGGCTGGGTTTGGTTTGTCTCTTCGTCTTGTTCCGAAAAAACAAGACACACACCCCACCACTCGTTCAGAATCTCGCTTTTTGCTTTATTGTGAAAATACGGATTCCTGCATACACAAATCTAGCTTCAGCATTTCCAAAGGCTCTTGCGGATCTGTTTTTGCAATTGCTCGACCAAAAATCCTACAAATCTTCGGCACGAGAGCAAAACAAAAGACCCAAACAAAGAACTGTCTGATGGCCGCAGATTGTGCTGCAGGTTGCTGTGCACTGGACATGCGAAAGCCCGATCCACGACCGGCGTGTTGCGAAGCTGCGAGCCTTGGCGAAAATGAATGCTCGTCTCAGGGCAAATAATCCAATCCGCCACCGACCACTTGGGTGTCCCGTTTCGGCCCCGAAATCCATCAATATCCTACCGCTGCATCTCTGCTCTCCCGGATTGTCAAGCCGACACCTGAAGGCGCAGGGCATGCCTGCAGACTCGTAGGTTTGCACGATGTGGGCCAAGTCAGGAGATGGCTGGCCGTGTGAGGAACCGAGTGAGGCGATGCTTCCCTGGATCCAGATCAACAGGTCCTTGCCAGAAGGAGAAAGAACGTTTTGGCACTCGCACTCGACAAGCAGATGCGATAACAGGGGAAAGGAGATTAAGCCGTCCACACACATCCCCAACCAGCACATTATCCAGCTGGCTGACGGCTATCCGTACGTGAAACCGCAGATCCCCTCATCGACAGCACGTCCACCCCAGATGACAGAACATGCTGTTGTGAAGTTCGGGAACGACGGGCAGGAACATTGTGGCGAGTAGTGGCCAACACCAACGACGAACCAAGCTCAAACCCTCTAACACACCACCGTCAGCATAATCCATTGCCTCCACCGATAAAGCGTTGCCGGTTCTTTGGACCAGAATTTGCACTTGGCGCTGTTAACCTCCTCACCGGTACATCTCACCCGTTTCTCGTCGGAAGATTTGCCCGGACCAAGCTTGTCAACTTGGCTCTTGAAAGCTTGAGACGTTTCCATCCGAGCAAGTTGTTGAGTCCACACACAGAAAGCGCACGGACTTTTCGTTGGACTGCTCGGTTCACTGACTCTCTGCTCCTTCTTTCTCCCGTTTGAAAGCACCAGCAAGGACTCTACCATATCCCCAAAACTGGCTCAATTAGCAGTCTGGCCACAGGAGCCGGGCGCTCAAGACGTGCTCACTGGAGCTCTGTGCGGGGTGTCATGCCTGAACTCGCGAGCTGCGCCTTTTTTGGGCTTCGCCTACACGGAGGCCGACCTCCTGATCTAAGTTTTGGGATACCGCCAAAGTGGCTCCGCTTTGCAACCAGCTTGCTGCTCCCGACATATTGCGTTGCAGATGCTGGCCCATCTCCCCACGCCAACAGTTCTCCCTTCTGCGGTGGGTCCATGGTTTTTCACCCCACATGCAATAGCAAATGGTCAAGCACAGGTAGGTTTTACCACCCCACTTCTCTTTTGTGTTCTGTTGTCCTACATGATTTGTTGTTCAAAACTTTCCTTCCACAGCTGCATTTGCTGCATGCTGCATGCAGTACAAGCCTGTGGTCCCGTCATGAAAGCTGCACCCGCCGGATCAACATGTAACAATTATCATGAGCACCTGCAGCGGTTTACACATTATTGATTGCGATCCTTTCGAACTGGGGAAATTATATTAATTTCATAACCCGAATTAGGAAAGTGACGTCGCGCTAGATACGAAACCCGAAACTAGTGACGTCGCGCTTAGTTTCCTTGCTGAAATTAGGGGGGCGCGCTTATTTCCGAAACGGAAATTAAGAATCTTCCAGGTCATAACCCCAACCACACCCTATAGTAGCAAGAGCACAGGAAGAAGGAAAAGGAGTGGCGTTTTCAGCAGCAGTAGCAGCNAAGAATCTTCCAGGTCATAACCCCAACCACACCCTATAGTAGCAAGAGCACAGGAAGAAGGAAAAGGAGTGGCGTTTTCAGCAGCAGTAGCAGCAGCACAAGCAGTGAAGGTAGGCAAGGTGCAGGTCACAGGCACAGAGGGCAGGGTTGCAAGATTCCATTTTGAGGAACCTCAAAAATCACGTTTTTGCAATTTTTCAGAAGAAAGGGGAAGGGAGGGCAGGGCAGGGAGGGCAGCACAGGGCCAGGGCCAAGGCCAGCCAAGGGAAGGGCAGGCTGCAGGGCAGGCAGGGCGCAGGCAGGGTGCAGGGGCAGGGCACAGAGGGCAGGGCAAGGTTGCAAGATTTCCATTTGAGGTTTTCAAGCCCTGAAAACCTCAAAAATCACGTTTTTGCAATTTTTCAGAAGAAAGGGGAAGGGAGGG
>BGNK01000364.1:506-75550 GCA_003297005.1 Symbiodinium sp. clade A Y106 | reverse complement strand
AGGGCGCAGGCAGGGTGCAGGGGCAGGGGAAGGAAAACCTCAAAAATCACGTTTTTGCAATTTTTGAGAAGAAAGGGGAAGGGAGGGCATCGCAGGGTCTGGGCGCAGAGCGTTTCAGGGCCAGGGCCAGGGCCAAGGGAAGGGCAGGCTGCAGGGCAGGCAGGGCGCAGGCAGGGCGCAGGGGCAGGGCACAGAGGGCAGGGCAGGGTTGCAAGATTCCATTTTGAGGTTTGCAAGGCCTGAAAACCTCAAAAATCACGTTTTTGCAATTTTCAGAAGAAAAGGGAAGGGAGGGCAGGGCAGGGAGGGCAGCACAGGGCCAGGGCCAAGGCCAGCCAAGGGAAGGGCAGGTTGCAGGGCAGGCAGGGCGCAGGCAGGGTGCAGGGACAAGGCACAGAGAGGGCAGGGCAGGGTTGCAAGATTTCCATTTTTGAGGTTTTCAAGCCCTGAAAACCTCAAAAATCACGTTTTTGCAATTTTTCAGAAGAAAGGGGAAGGGAGGGCAGGGCAGGGTTTGGGTTCAGAGCGTTTAGGGGCAGGGCAGCACAGGGCCAGGCCAAGGCAAGGGCCGGGGCCAAGGGAAGGGCAGGCAGGGCGCAGGCAGGGCGCAGGGGCAGGGCACAGAGGGCAGAGCAGGGTTGCAAGATTCCATTTTGAGGTTTTAAACCTCAAAAATCACGTTTTTGCAATTTTTCAGAAGAAAGGGAAGGGAGGGCAGGGCAGGGTTTGGGTTCAGAGCGTCTAGGGGCAGGGCAGCACAGGGCCAGGGCCAAGACAAGGGCCAGGGCCAAGGGAAGGGCAGGGTGCAGGGCAGGCAGGGCGCAGGCAGGGTGCAGGGGCAGGGGATAGAGGGCATGCAAGATTTCCATTTTGAGGTTTTCAAGGCCTGAAAACCTCAAAAATCACATTTTTGCAACTTTTTGAGGAGAAAGGGGAAGGGAGGTAGGGTAGGGTTTGGGGTTCAGAGCGTTTGGGGAAGCACAGCTGACCGGGCCAGGACCAAGGAAGGGCAGGGCAGGCAGGGCGCAGGCAGGGTGCAGGGCACAGGGCGCACGGGCAGGGCACAGAGGGCAGGGCAGGGTTGCAAGATTCCATTTTGAGGTTTTCAAGGCCTGAAAACCCAAAAATCACAGTTTTGCAACTTTTTGAGGAAAGGGGAAGGGGCAGCAGGGCAGGGCATGCGTCGCTCNGCAGGGCAGGGTTGCAAGATTCCATTTTGAGGTTTTCAAGGCCTGAAAACCCAAAAATCACAGTTTTGCAACTTTTTGAGGAAAGGGGAAGGGGCAGCAGGGCAGGGCATGCGTCGCTCCTGTCCTCGGAAATTAGGGGTTTTAGGGTTTCGGTTTAAGGTCCTACCGCCTCATACGTCGGAGTTTTTTTTCCCTCCTACCTAGCAAGGACAGAGCCCGCATTGCAGGGTAACTTAGATGAACATCTGATTGCACACAGCTACAAGTGAGCTAATTGAAGGGACCATGAGTTTGGAGCCAATTCAGCCCCTTTCTCACAGTCATGCCATCATGCCGTGCCCCATTTTTTGGGCAATGACCGTAAGTACGTGCCCGTGACTGTTTAACAGACTCAGACTCCAAACAGCGTCCAGCAGCCTTCCGCAACACTTCGCCAAAATTTTAACGTAGCGTCTCAGATCAGCAGCGAATTCAAGGAGAAAGCCAGCCACCCTGTTCGCCCACACCAGTTGAATGCACCTTCCGCTATTTCAGCAATAAATTCCAAATTGACACCTGTGCTCACTTGCAACTCGAAGCAAATGCATGTAGGCAAAGTAAAGCCACCTGAATTCACGACACGGACCCATTAGAAGTCGTATGAGCTGTCGTGAAAGGCCTGCCTGCTATATCATAGATCAATTCCCCGGAGCTGCCATCACGCAAGGTTCAGCGCTAACAGACAGAATCGATGAGAAAACAAGCTCTTGCAACACCAACTCAGTATCAGGTCTTTCCCACAGTGTCATTGATCAAATACCAACTCAGTATCAGGTCTCACAGCGTCGTTGATCAATTCTCTGAAGCCGCCGTGACGTAAGGTTCAGCGCTAACAGACAGAATCGATAAGGATACATGCAGCAGACCAGCTCCATGACTCGTCAGTTCGACTGTAGTCATTGTGGGGTGTTCAGCAGCTCATTCGCGCAACCAGAATGTAGTGTCATTGTCCAAGCTCTCTGGCATGGCATGGCATCCGTCCAGGACTGCAGCAGCAAAACTCGACAGTATCAGCGGGCGTCAGGGCCAAGTCAGCAAGTGTTAACCTGGACGCAATATTGGCGCATGAAGATCTGCTGAAGCAGTTGTCAGAAGGCATCCATGGCAAGCAGGGCTGTTGCGTGTCACCGAAAGAAAGTAGTTACAAACCTGCCGAAACAAATCCCATAAAACAACACTGGTCCATGGAACAAACATAGTTCATAGGGCCCTGAAGCAGTGGGCAAGCAGCAAGCCGGAGCAGTGTATGGAGACGAGGTGACGGCGAATTGAGGGTTGAGTGCAGCAGGTGCTCCATTGTGGCGTTGGTCAGTGGGCGGACTCATTTTTATAGTTATTTTTTGCGGATTTCCGGTGGTGAGGTAACGGCCACGTCACAACGTTGTGTTGCTGCTTTTGTTGCTGTATTCACCTCTCTCTCTCTCTTATTTTTGTAGTCTCTTCTTTCTTGGCATGGGGTAGAGGACAGCCACTCCTCCTACAGGGCCCTTCACAAAAGACCCCAGCAACCACTTAAAGCCAGCAAAAGCGAATTCCAAATTCAGAAATGCACTCCAATTCCGAATTCCGAAATGCACTCCAATTCCAAATTGCAAAAGACACAAGACTCCAACTTCCGAATTAAGTGAATTGCCTCTTGCAAAAGTGCACTGCCGAGGCTATGTGTCAGCACCTGGGTATGGGGTGAATTAGGGCAGGGTCAAGTCATTTGCAGGTGGCATGTCTTCCTGTGAAAGTTAGCTGTTTTTCCTAGAAGGGCTTTCGCTGGTCCCTAGTTCAGGTTGGCTTCGAGGGGAGTCATACTGAGTGGTCTGCGTGTCGGAACTGACAGAGAAGGCTAGTTCCCTCTGTTGTGGATATGTGACAGGTTGTTCAGTATTCGGTTGGGCTGCTTTATGAAAAGCGCTTTCAAGACTACTCTGAACCAGTTCTTGGGGGGGTTGAGAGAATCTAGATTTGGGGAAGGCAAAGTCCTGCTGAAGGTGTGTGAGGAGCTCGGGACACTTGGTGATGGGGGTCCATGCTACTAACACAAGTCTGCGGGCTCCTGTCCAGGGCTGGGTGGCGTGAAGTTTGGTTTTGCTTGAGAAGTTTACAGGCTGCTCGTGACATGGGACAATTGTTTCGTAGACCTTAGACCCGTTGACTAGCATTTCTTCTGAGCCTTTTGGATCAGCAAGCCACAAATTCCCCCCTGTTTGCGAGTTCGTCAGGACTTGGAGGAAAGATGGTTCGGGTCCGTTATGTAAATCCCTGTGGGGCCCTTTGTCTGCATTGAGTCTGAGGCTTAAACACAGAAAGGACATGTGTGGAACATGATTGAGCACATATGCAGCTAGGAGCCTAGTGGTATGGGGGAGTTGATGGGTAGCGAGTGTGGGAAATTGTGGGTTCCTGGGATTGGCGCCTAGAATAAGAATACGTGAGTCAGGATTGTGCTTATCCTTGCATTTAATCCCCTCCGGTAAAGCATCCCAAACCTCAACTAACGCGCTACGATCAACCTTCTCGGAACGACGTAACTTGCAAAGGGCCGCATAAGAAAGCGTCTCTGCCAGGGCAAACTTTTGATCAACTTTTAGCTCCAAGGCCAGAGTCCCCAAAACCTCCAAAGTTAATCCAAAGTCCGAATGGTCTAAATCAAATGATTCTCTCGAAGGAGGCGTCTTGTCAGGAATTTCTGGTTGCTTCTCTTCCTGTTCCTGTTCCTTGTGTGGTTGCTCATGTGACGCAGCGTGAGCTATATGAGTGGGTGAAAGTGCACGCTTCATGTGTGCAGCTACACAATGCCCCTTGGAACCACCAGTCTGCGAGATAAAACACTTCGTAAATGTGATGCAGCATCAGCAAGACGAATATTATCGCATCCCTGGGGCAGGGGGTCATGGAGCGCTCCATGAATAACTCATCCGATCGGTCTCTTTTTACGACGCGATGCGTCTGTCGTCGAGCAGCAGAGTATCGAGGCCTTTGTACAGACGTTTTTGGACCATTAGATGTGTCAATTAGTGGTCCCTTGAAGTTCGTAGGTCGAATTAGGAAAGCGAGTTAAAGTATTGTACAGGGATGAACCGAATTAGGAATTTAAAAGCAAGCATGCAATGAATTAGGAAAAAGTGCCAGCACGCAATTAATTAAGTTGTGCACACTAATTAAGTTGCAATTGCCAGTAGAATTAAACAGTTGCATCAAATAATTAAGCAGTTGCATGAATTAAGGACACCGTGACTGTACAGGCAGTGCATTTAGCACCTTTTGTAACGTGTGTGCAGGCATAAGGAGAATGCATGTGCAAGGATAAAGGATCTTGGGGACCATACAGGTCCAAGCTAGACCCAAAAACGACACTGTGAGAGGCCTCTCCGTGCTCTATTCCAAGTAGATCCCGAAACAACTTCCGAATGCAATAGAAGATGGCAGACAGAATTAGAGGTTACCACGTTGCAGGAGGGCTCTCAACAAATCACCTGTACTTATGCCAGCGAGCGGCTCACGCATTATGAAGGCCCCACCAGGTGTAGAGTCACGTGTTACAATGGGCTGAATATGCTCCGAAAGACGAATGGGAACCTGTGACTCGTAACCTGGATACAGGGGGTGATGCTGTGCATTCTGTGGCATTGATTGTGCCGGTGGGGGCGTAGTAGGTTGTGGCATGCTCGTAGCGGCAGGTGGTTGTTGCCCTTCTGGAGGCGGCTGACGCTTTGGCAGCTTGGGCGTTCGATCCAGGATGGTCTGGCTTTGATCCTGGATCATGGACTGAGCCTCCCGAATTTGGGAGAGCTGGTCACTAAGCTCTTGTAGGGATTCTTGGATGCCCAGAACTTGCGCTTCCAGCCTGACCAGTCTATCCTCAGAGTTCGTCGAAGCCTCCAGAACTGCCTTAGTGTCAATGGCCATCTGCTCATCGTGCTGGTTGGCCCGAGCAAGATAGCCTCCGTGGTCTGCCAGTCTGTCCTGAATCGTTTTAGTTTGCGGGATCATGACGTTCAGGCCTCTGAAAGTCGAGCTCGACCACCCCATGTGATCTTTGAGGTCCTTTTGGATGCTGTCAAGCTTCTGCTCGCACTTGGTTCTGCTGACATGGACATCCAGGCTTAGTTGCTTCAAAGAACCCTTTACCTCATCAAGTGCACTCTCGACCTTGATGAGGCGCTCCGTCATGGCCTTGTTGTCACTCTGTAGCAGCTGCAGGCACTCCCTGCTTTGGTTCATGAGTCCGTCACTCGTCGTCTCAGCCATAGCGGAACTCTTTTGCATGTCCAGTCCTGTAGCCTGCAAGGTCTTGGTGACCGCCGGTAGTGCAGACACAAAATGGTGGATCTCCTTGATCTTCGGCGGCACATTCTGATGCCACTGCTGAAGTTGCTCACTGTTGTGCTCGCTTACTTTGATGTTGTTGTTCGCCAATTGTGCCAGCTTCTCAATCTTGGCGAATGCTTGATCCACCTCCAAATTGGACATGAGTGCCTTGAGATCCTTAGTCTCCTTATCCAGTTGTAGTAGCTTGGCATCAATGCACTGGAGCGGTGAGTCAAGCGGGCTGAAATCAACTGGCTGTGCCGGCTCCATCGGGGGCATCATGTTGTGAGCCATTGCCAGGCTCTCCAGTGCCTGCGAAATGTCTTTCAGCTGCTGCGAAATCAGCAGCTCCTTTCGTCGAGTCTTGGAGGTGAGAAAGCATCCCACGACGAATGCAAAGCCCATCAGCGAGAGGACGCATGCAACGGAAGAGAACTTACACTGCAGAAAAAAGCTCCCTAGGGCAATGGCATCACTGAGCGACTGGAGACTCCCAGCCGTTTCGCCAATCAGCGGGACATCCTGGAAGGCGGTTGGGCCAGAGGCATCCATTGTGAGAGCTGCTACACTGCGTGAGAGTTACTACGCGGCTGGCTACTGGGAGTGCTCGAGCGGCTGATGTACTGCATTTGTTTGCACGTCCTGCCCCCCCCTTTGTTCAGATGATAACGAAATTACATCCAGGCATGAAAATTAGGGAGTTGTTGGTGGGGGAGGGTAAGGAAAACTTTCGAGTAATCGACAGTGCGGTAAAGGACTCTGGTATGCGGAAAGCGCAGAGCTGCCTTAGCCGTGAAGTCAGCTAGAGTGTTAAGCGCGTGCCCTTTATGTCCTCTAACATGTCTTTTAGAAACCCTGCTGCATACCTGTCGCCAAACATAAAGAAGTTCATGCATATCATTTGGGTGACTGGTGAATTGGCAATGCTCATCAAGGATTTGCAGGACGTACGCCGAATCAGTTAGAAAAACGATTTTCATGTCCTGTAGAAATGGGAGAGCCTGTCTGATCATTTTGAGGGCTTGAATTGCTGCTCTAAGTTCTGCCTTAGACGAAGTACATTTGCCTTCAATCTTGGACTGCGCTAATACAGCCTGCTCAATAGGAGCGTAAGGTGACAGGAAAACAACAGACCCCGCCCCGCAACCTTCCTTACAGCTCCCATCTGAACAAACTTGAAGAGCACATTCGTCCGAGTGAACCTCAACCTCTGGGACAAAGCTGAAAGAGGACTGGTAGGGTTGCTCAACAGGGATGTGTCTGAAGGGCAGGAGCGTAAAATTATCTCCGACCTGAAGCAAACATCTACCTAGGAGGTCTACCCTCTCAAGACAGGGATAATAAAGATGTGGCTGCAGCTGTTTCTGCTGAAGCCAAGTGTGGACAAAAGCTTTCCATCTAATCTTATCCCTAGCGGCAACCTCCCAAAAGGGGGTGGTGTCAAACCCTCGCAAGTCCGTCCACGCTAGTTGAATGAATCTGAAGGAATTCGGCCAGTACCCTAATTGACGGCGATGCACCCGCCAATTAGAGAGTAGCCAGCGCGTGTCGCGAACGCGAAGTACAACAGAGACAGGCGGGTACCGATATGTTTCGAGGCGAGCTACATGTCCCCAGAAGCTAAAGTAACTTAATGCATGAATACCAGCCCAGGACTGATGTCCGAGACACTGTGCGCACATCCTACTAGCACGTCTACGAGTAACCCAGTTAATAGACGACGTAAGGAAAGGATCCGATGTCAGCCCCGCAAGGGAAGTGAGTAAAGTGTTGTGCATGACTTTAAGGGAGTTGGACACTGCAGAAACAGGACGGACACATGGGCTAATCCAGCGCCATTTGGATGTCACAAAGGTATCAAGGAGGTGCAATCTTTTACGGAGAGATGCTCCCTTGCGACGAAGTATACGATAATATCCCCAGAAAGTGTTGCTGGTGAGAGAAAGACGAGCCGACAGGATGGTTTGACTGTTGATGTCAAAGCCCATTAATACACCGAGAAAACGAAAAGAACGGACAGGAGAAATGGTGACATGTCGGACGCGCAGGGGACGCGAGGGAAGATCCGGAGATACTATGAACTTACATTTCTCAAGGGCGAGTGTCAGTCCTATAGAAGCGAGCAGGTCTATGACACCTTCGAGCAGACGACGGGCTTGTTCATAAGAGGTAGCAAGAAGGATGATATCATCGGCATACAAGAGATTGAAAAGTTTAATGAGTGTACCAGAGGAATCAGTAGATTGAATCCACGTGGACTCAGAAATTGACCATCTAGTATGGAGAAAACCGAGGAAATAGTCCGGAGTACGCCCAAAAATCTCAGCACTATAGCTAGAACCTTGTAAGAGGCCGCGAAAAAGCTTTTGCTGCCAAGTGTGCCCCGAAATGCCAAGAACAACTCTTGAAAGAACAATAATTTTTAGCAAAACCAGTGATTCTAGGTGACCACCTGAAAGGGCAAGAAAGCTAGCGATCGCGTCATGGGAAAGGTGATCAAACGCAGAAGAGACGTCGAGTTTAATGGCGATGAGGGGGAGACGATATTCCTGTGACAAGTGGATAACGTGTTGAAGACATGTTGAGCCTTCAAGAGGTTGAGACCCAGGGATGCATGCAAGTTGGTTGGCAGAAAGTGACGGGAAGAAAGCACGCAGGCGGAAAAGGAGAATTTTCGCAAAGAGCTTACCTGGTGTGGAAGACAAAACAATAGGACGGAGATGAGAGGGGATAGAGGGGGTAGAGATCTTAGGAAGAAAAGTAAGTCTGGAAACAAGCCACTGACCCGGGATTGGGGAAGTTTGAAAAAGAACCGAGTTAAAGAAATCGACAAGATGGGGCCCAAGACCGGTGTGCGCGAGAACCGAGAGGAATTCATACGAGACTCCGTCTTCCCCGCAGGACTTACCTGACTTACAGGTAGCAAGAGCAGACTGAACTTCTTGAAGCGTAATGAGGGATGGTTTAGCGAAGGGACCGACCCTAGAGAGGAAGAGGTCTACAGGAGGAACGAAGTTGGACTCAGGATCAGGCGGGGTATATTTAAGGCGAAAATAGCGTTTAAGGTCATGCGTAGCCTTAGTGACCCCCCCAGCTCTAACTACATAGTTATTGTGCATAGTAAGAACATTTTGTCTCTTCTTAAGATATGCAATAGCACTGAAATCTCCCTGAGACGCTTTATCCAGCACAGAAGTTAACCAGGTAGTTTTCGCGGCAGCCCTGAGCCGAAGTATGTCTTTACCCAACTGTCTAGCTTCAGGCCCTTGAAGGAGTTTTCTTTGTTTGATCAACTGGAGGATATGATCAGGGTCTTCATATCGATAGGTCTTAGGCCTGAAGGAAACCGAATCAGATAAAGCTTGAAGGTCCTCAACGTTGAAATCCCTTCCTTGGAGTTCGACCTTTTCAGCTAACTTATTGCAGAGCTCCACTGCTTTGCTCCCATCTACTCTCCACTTACCACAGCGATTCCTATGTCTGCGTGTCCTGGGGGCTTTGGTTTCGCTGGGTCCCATAACACAATACGAAGCAGAAACCGCTCTATGGTCACAGTCAAGAAAGTAGTCGGACTCAGTGTGAACCGTATCCGAAGTGAGATTAATGGCAGGTGTAGAAACCATAATAAAATCAATTTTAGATTGCGACCCACGACTATTGCTCCAAGTATAAGAGTCAGGGCGGGTGTGGACAAAACCAAATTTTTGTTGGATATCTGCAGCAATAAACCCTCTCTCATCCGAAGAATTGGGGTTCATGCAATGCTCAACTGCACCTAATTCGTAATTAGTGTCATGCAAGACCAGAACAGAATCCTGAAATCTTCTGAATTTGAGAAAAACCTCTAATTCTGAATTAAAAATTTGCCAGGTGTCAATGCAGTCCTTTCTCTGCCGATGTGGAAGATGAGCACTTACAACAAATGTCTTAATCCCATTTCTTTTAAGGACAACACCAATCCCGCATGACATTGGGAAGACCTTTTCAACATAGGGAAAGAGACGAGCCGGTACTCCACCTGCTACAGTGCGAAAAGCCAGTGGGGGGTTGCAAGCATAAAACCCCCAAGCCCCGTCTAAGTGGGCAGGTAGTACTTGCCAAGGAGAAACCAAATCTTTGTGACCTCCTAATTCCTGCAACCCGAAAAAGTCGGCGCCTGACAAGCCTAGTTCAGACCAAGCATCTTCGAGGTTTTTAAGGCTCTTGCCTTGCACATTCCATGAGGTAGCATGTACAATTGTTTTGTTTACATCAGGCAGTCACTCAGGACGGTCAGTGCTCGGTCCATGTGTGTCCCATACGGTTTGAAGTTCATCTTCCGTGCGGCCGGTTGCTTGTGAGAAAGCTTTAGCAATGATGTACCAGTCCAAATGGTTACCCCTGTTATCCGTCAGGATGAGATCAAACACTGCTGGTTCTCCGTCTCTGTAGACATTCCCAAGCATTTGATGCCTACCAATGAAGACTTTACCATTCCACGAGATTTCGACTGTTTGCTCCGAAAAGGGATTCGGTTGTGTTGGGTCTTTATGGGGAAGTCGACAATAGAAGGTCTTACAAAGGACAATGGCACGAGTCATTTTGCGCTCCTCTGGGGTCTTACTCCGTGTGACCCAGAGTTTGATATTCTCGCTACCAACCACACCACTGACATACTTCTTCATTTTAAGCTTGTCAAGTATGGTCTTTTGGGTTCTGCGCTTGATGGCAATGGAGGAGGAATGATCAAGGATCAGTTTGATTTTGACGAAGCTAGTCCTGCTGTAAGGGGCCCAGACCTCCTCGACTTGATCCAAGACATTAGCATCTTTGAGGATATTTCGGGCTTCTTGAATGGCATCATCGCGTTTTGCGTCAATCCATCCTCCCGCAACAAGATCGAAATCCAAATCCTCATCCCCAAAAACTTCACTGCCCGCATGTTGGTTTCTGGGGGACCTGGGAGAGCGGGGTGAGCGAGGGGCAATTGCTTGTCTTGGAGAGCGTGAGAGATTATCTTTCAGGGTCTCAAGTTCTTTGAGTTTGGTTTCAATAGAGGACAATCTACTGTCAGATTGCTCATGCCGTTTAGTATGCTCAGCTGTAACAGTTTCAAGGTGACTGAGCCTGACTCCCTGGGTCTGAAGACCTGCCACAATGTCCGAATATTGTCGATCAGCTTTATCATGTAAGCCTTGCAGACCTGCATGTATATCAGCTAACCAGGGAGGCATGACGTTCGGGACTTGATAACCACCAAGAGGGTCAACAGATGTATGTTGCATGGCAGCACTTGCAGTGTGACGTCGGAGTTTAGGGGTTACGGTTTACGGTCCTACCGCCTCATACGTCGCTCGCCTGTCCTCGGAGTTTAGGGGTTTTTAGGGTTTACGGTTTAAAAGGTCCTACCGCCTCAACTTCGCTCGCCTCTCCTCAGGAGCCTCAGGCCGCTAATTTCGTTATTTTGGATTAACCTGACGTCGCTAATTTCACATTAATTTCCAAGTGACGTCGCTGACGTCGCTATAATTTGTACAGNTCGCCTCTCCTCAGGAGCCTCAGGCCGCTAATTTCGTTATTTTGGATTAACCTGACGTCGCTAATTTCACATTAATTTCCAAGTGACGTCGCTGACGTCGCTATAATTTGTACAGTTTCGAATCCATTTCCCTGAAACTCTCCTGTGCGAACAAATAGCCTCACTCAGAAGCTCACAATTCTGGCAGTCACAAGTGTATACTGGGTTCGGGCTGGCGGCGTGTTGTCGGGCTCCAACATGATGACAAACTCCGTGTTTAAAGCCTCCGCTGCATCGTACAGCCTGCTGGGGACAAATGGGATGAGCTCTCGACGGCTGTCGTTTATGGAAACCCTGCCTCCGAAAGAATGGCCACGGGTGCCAGCGATCGTTGGCAGGGGGGCAAACAGTCGCGGTACAACCTTCGCGACTCACCAGCAAGGCATCAACAGAGTCTGGCGCAGATAGGTCATTATCGTTTCACAGGAAGGTCATTGTCGTTTCAGGCCCGGAATTCCCAGAAAGTATGTCTATCTGCTATCTTCACTGCCAGTCCAGTCGTAGCGGACATGACTGTAGTTCAGGCTTGCTGTCCCTGGTGGACTTCGTGTGTTTCAGTGATTTTTGCCTGCACTTCGTCCCCGCGACGAACCTATGGCCCGATCCCGAGCTAGTACACCATTTGTTGGACAACTGCTGGCCTGTTTGATTGCACAAAGGACCGAAGTCAAGGCCACCATCGCCTCAGAACGTGTTCGGCATACATAGGGTCATAGAGGTTCAAGCCCCATGACACTCGACAGGACTGTCGACAAGCGGCTCATGATGTATATGGGCGACGTCGGAAACACTTCCTTGAGTTTCCGTACCTGGCACTCGCAGTCACTGGCATACAGCCATCATAAAAGAAGACGGAGGTGGTCGCGGTGCTTGGTTGCGATGTTAAACCAAGTTGCGTGTGGAAAGGCTGGCTACTTGCAAGGATGAACCAGCACAGTGTGGTGTTTTATACTCAAGTCAACTGACCACATGCTCACCTAGCAAGAAAGCGATTCACCAGACATATCTGTTGTGCGGAGTGCGGTGGTCCCAAAGATTCTGGAGGAGTGGGCTATTTCGCAACTGCGGACAACGCGGCCTGGTAGAGAACTGCTGCAGGAGAGTGGAACACGTGCAGGTAGAAGCCATATTTCTCGACTTGGAACCGCAGGGCGACACGGTGCAACCAAATTTCTCACTTCTGAACAGCAAATACAGCACCTGACAGACAGCTGAGGCCATCTCCGACCCCAGTGGTGCTGGCAAGACTGGCGAATCCAGATCTACCTGCGCGACAACTGTGTTCATCCTGAATCCTGCTCGCCAAGACTCGTCTAAGCACGGGCCTGTCGTTGATGCAAAGGGTTGAACTTTCTTTCCCGGCTCACCTAAGCAGCGCAACTCAGTAAAAGCTGACACGAGCTCACACTCGCGCGTTGCGCAGAGGAGTCGCAAAGGCTCTGAAGGTCGGTCTCGCATTTTTCGCCCTTCGCCAGCTGCGGGTGGTAGCGCTCGATTAGGCGATCGGAATACCTGTGGAGAGAAGCGTGTCAAAAACCCTCGTAATTCGTACCTAGTATGATTCTAACCATCCCGTGGGATAGCAGAAGCTTCGGCCGAGAATCTCGAATGCCCGTCTGTTCGTACATCTGTCCGTTCCCCATCGCGCAACGTAACGCTCAAAGCTGTAACCTTTGGATGGTTCGGACAGGCAAAAGTTAAAAGCGTAGCGGCGTAGCTGACAGTTACGAGACCGCTGATACGGCACACCGGTCCTCTGCCTATGCCATTCCGCCATGCCGCACACTTGACAAGTCAGATCCTTTCCCTGCAAATGGTGCACATGCCCACGATTTACGCTGGGATGCAGCAGATTTGGCGCCCCACAGCCTGGTACTCAGCAGAAACGCTGTACAGTTTTGCATCCGGCTTCAATTGCACCTCCTCAGCTGGACATGCCTGGGCAAAGTAATGATTCGAGCAGCCGTTGTTTTAAGACCGTTGCGTATGTCGGGTTTCCTCCGCTGCCAGGGTAGAGAAGGAATGCTGCATCTTGGTTTCTTTCCTGCAAGAAACTCAAGGACAGGTTGGAAAAGCGATGCTTGGAATGCAGTCTGCCTTGTCCTCGTGCATCTGGACTTCCGTCCATGGCATGACAGCCCAGCCACGCGCTGCAAGAGCATACCTCACACTAAACACGGCCACAAATACGCCGGGGGTAGTGGAGCTACCGGCAGTCCGGGTGCTGCATTGCGAAGTCGTAGGAGAAGATCTCCTCCAAACACGACTGACACCATCTGACACCGACTGGCGCCGTGCACTCTGAGCTCTACTCAGCCAAACCCTGCACCGAGTCGGCAGTCGGCAGGCGGACTTTTCGAAGCACTGCACTGGGACCCAGGGAGCTTGGCCGCTGAAGCACGGAACTTTGCAGCCAGGACTGTGCCAGCATTGAAGTTCAGTCCTTCCGTGGCCGCACACAGCCGCAAGCTGCGTCTTGAGTCACTTGAGAGGTTAGGGACGGTTAGGGAAGTTTTGAAGCGGGGGGCGGCCCGGCCTTCTGCACTGTCGCCCAGCGGCCAAGGAGCGCTTCCATGTCCTCTGAGTCGCTCTCGGAGGAGGCCTCTTCCTCTCCCAGTCGCCGACGCTTCTCGCGGCGTTCCTCGGTTTTGGTCTCACGCCAAAGGCCAAGCACCTCCTCACACCCCCCCCCCCCCGCCGGCACCAGAAGACGCGTTCCCCACTCCTTTCTATCACCTGCCCACTCAGCACCGTTGAGCGTCCGGAAACACCAGCCACAGTCTCTCAACACACCTCTCTGCGCCTANGTGTCCACTGCTTCCTCTAACTGTTCCCCTAGCTGCGTTGGCTGGTCGCCGAACAGCCAAGCAGATTCTCTTGCAGAAACCGCTTTTGGCAAAGAGGATGGTATGCATTAACGAAGGGAGGGACCCCGACATCCAGGGCTGCAGCTGGTACCCACACACACACATACACACACACACACAAACACCAACAAATGGACAGACAAACAGCCGGAAGGCATGATCTCGAGACAAGCAATCAGCACCGAAAAAACAAAGACCAGCTTATTGTTGTCAAGACCAGTACAACCACCAGGAGTCGTCCTCCTCGGCCCGCAAGGCCTCCGGAGCGTATGCTTCGCCCAGGGACCATGCCCTCTCGCCGCCGTAGAATTGCACAAACAAAGCGTTGATCTTGAACTTCTCGGTTTCTGGCATCGCATTCCTTGGTTGCTTTGCCACGTCGGACTTTACAACCCAATCGACTCGAAAGCCGAAATTCAAGTCAACTTGATGCCAATAAAGGTCAAGTCACAGTGCGCCTCTGTAGAAGCCAGCGACAGCCCGAGGGGCTTCCAGCGCCAGTTCCTCGGCACGCTTCCGCTCCCGGATTTGGTCCAACTTCAGCGCCATGATTCGCTTCTGCGTGCCGTCTCCGACACACCGAAAGTTTAAGCCCATGTGCTTGCAAATTTGTCGGATGTCTTCTCGCCCTGTGCTGTTCACATCGGTTCCGAAGCCGAGCTCCAACCGCAGCGGGTCTTTCGAAAAAGCCTCCAAGGGCCTCCAGTGCGGTGAGTTCTGCAAGCGATTCCAGCCTCTTTGGTAGGCCATCAACTGATGCAGGAGCTATCGGCTTTCCCATTCAACATGTTTCTGCTCGCTTGAGCCCACTGACAGCGACATCGGTGCATGCTCGTCTGCTGTTTGCGCAAATGCTGCGAAGTTTGGGCTAAGTTTCAACAAATGGAAAGCTTGCTCATGAAAATGCTCCTTGCTGAAGTTGTCTGCGAGCATGTTCCAGTCTATCTTCGCAACGTTCTCATCCGCGAATGCGTCCAAGACCGCAGCTCTCCGGAAGCAAGATCCTCCACGAAGGGCAACCTGTCAGTGCGACATTCAAAAAAAAAACACTCCTTGCCAGCTGCCAATTTCGCAGGTGCTTCTCCCAACTTGCATAGCCTGCTGACTGCTGGGGGCCCAGTGGAAATCAGAAACGCGGACGCGGGCCAGCCGCTCGACCTGACAGCTTTGGCTTCCGAGCCCCCTTCCGAGCCGGCTTCCACTTCAAGACTTCTCTGCTTCGTGCTTTCTGTGGCTTCCGAATCTGTGCAGAGGTCCGCAACAGCGTAAGACTTAGAGCGAACGTGCTCCTGGTACGTAACAACAGACCAAGTGCTGTCTGTTCCCCATTTGGTCAGGAGTCTAGCAACCTGTCGCAGCTTGCCCTATTCTCTTGCTAATCGACAAGAGGAGGGAACCTGGGTCGTTCTTTCCCTCACTTCTCTCTGCGTTGGCGAAGGATTGGGGTGTGCATGGGTGTGCGCTTCCGTCTTGGAGTCGTTTGCCTCATGCACGATATGTCCCTTGCGTCGGCGTGAGACTGTCGCGCTACCTGACAACCGTGCCGTACCTCAAGCCGGATCACAGCCTCGACTGCACGTACACCCTGCCTTCAGCTCTGAACCGAACCTGTACATTGTGCGACAGAAGCGAAACACTCTCAGAGTCTGGAGCACCTGCAGATATCCGGAGCAGTGCCACGTTGTGAGCTGCCTCCTTCCTCCCCCCTCTCCCTCATCTCCTAAACTCCTAAACCTTCAAGAGCTGCAATTAGCTGCTCGCCACATCAGCTGGCATGCATCGCTGCAACTAAGGCTGTCACATAGTCACGGCCACCAATTTTTCTGTCCTTCCGCTGGGGCGTTCAAACTCAGCAAACAATGTACTTTTGGTGCACACGAAGTCACCTTCAAAAGGAGGCCCCCCGCATCAAAGTCAGGCTTGTGCCTTATGCTGCCATGAAGCCTTCGCTGAGTTGAAGACTCTGCAGATGCCCCATGCCATAAACAGAAAGCTGAAAACTCAAAGAACTCAACAAAACGCCGTTCAGCGCCGAGGAACGTGTTGTCAGGTTCCAGAAGTATCACGAATTCGGATTGCAAGTATGTAGCGGCATCGTGCAGCCGTCGCAAGAAGGGCCACCTCGTTGTCGGCGGCGGCAGCAATCTGCTGGGCAACCTCTAGCATGACCCCCGACTTACTAAATTCCTGCAAGTCTCGGATGCCATCGGTCGTTAGCAGGCGGACACATCACAAATTTGCAACCTTCTGCTGCACAAAGTGGTGCAAAGTCCATGCATCCTGGCCAGCGCAGGCTGGTCACAGCGCTGAGCACGTCGGCACCGCGGTGAATCGAAACCAGTGACTGGCGAGGCTCCTTCACTCATCAAATAGATCCTCGAAGCTGCTGCAGCAAAAGTAGCAAAACACAGCACCGGAGGCCCAGACTACAACAACTATTTTGGGAAAGCCAGCGTCGGAGATCCGGCAAAAAACTTCTTGACCTCCTTATAGGGGCAGTCAGTTTTCATTCTGTGTGAGAAATACAGCAGCACGACATACCGTAGGGGGAGATTTCGACCAAGGCTCGCTCACCAAACGAATCACAGCTGCCGGGCGCCCATGAGCGTGTATGTAGAAGCCGTACCTTTCTCACTGAATGCGGCAGACACCCACAGCAGGGGAACAAACTCAGACCACAAGGTAATTCGTCTGCAAGGAAGTTGCGAGGATGAGCTGAGGTCTTGGGGGTTCGTCCGTGCTGCAGACTTTGGCAGCTCGTGTTCATCTGGCTGTCCTTCGCAGGCCGCAAGGACAGGCGCCTTCAATGGACACAGTGCCCGGGTCTAGCCGCCTGGCCTTCCGGCAATGAAACGCTTCCGAGCGTAAGCTCGAAGCCCACGTTCGCCAGCAGTGTGGTGCGCTCCCCAGGCTGCCCAACCACGAAAAACACCTCGGGTGGTCATGAACATAGATCTAGAAACGGCAAGTGCTTGCCACTGCCAAGAATTCTGCAAAGTGTCCACAGCGCCAGCCAGGAAGATGCAGAGCCACGTCCGGTAAGGACAGCATTGTCTGCTCGCTTTGCGCCTGACAACATCGGCCATGACAGAAGCTTGCCGACTGATGTATTTGGGACCAAGAAATCACGGCATGAACTACAGAGTTTGGATGGCAGACTCTGTCATAACAGGCGAGCACTGACCAAAACGGTTTTCGGATCGAGCACTGTTTCGACCCACGACTGGGACGTGCCTGGCCATCGTCTTGTGAAGTCCACGCGCGCGCCGCGTATGCAGAAGGGGCCATGGCCCTGGACCTCGGCCTTCCACACATGCAGCATCATGCAGTTTCATGGCCGTTGCAGTATGCTACTAATACCTCGTCAGGAGACTCTCTGCAAAGATTTCGGAAAGATACCAGGGCACATGTGAAAACTTATTCGCCCCTCATGAGATGCTGGAGCCTGGAGCTTACAGTTCGAAGACATGTGAAGTCTCCGCAAATGCACGGATTGCACGGGCTCTGGACCATCAGCAGCAACAGGAGAGCTTGCCAATGTGTGCGTCCTGAGTGCGGAGCGGCACGTGACTACGAAGAGCGAAGCTCGATCCGATCCGAGGAACTTTGCGGCTAGGGGTCCAGTCATCTTCGTAGAGCTGCTGGGTGTTGTGCGCACGAACTTGCTGCAGCAGCTGTTCAAAAGCAGCGGCCGTACCTTCGTGCAGCTGAACGAGAGGTGCCTGCTGCACCGCGTGCCGATGTAAGGCCGTTGCCGTATTTCGCGCGTAGCTTTCGCCACCCGGCAGACTGGCCGGGAGAGTCTGGCGAGATCTCGGGGACATCCTGCTAAGATGAAGATGTGTAGCTGTGCCGTTCTGGCTCTGCTAAGACATCAGTGCCTCCATCTGCATATAGGACCCAATGGAACCGATGGAAACAGCCTGAGACCTGGGACCAGAACATCCAATGGCGGTAATGGCGGTATGGTTGTTTGCAGTCTTGGCTTTCTCGGGCAAAGACGGCCAACAACTTCGGGAGCCATCGCAATCATCATCCTCAACTCCCATCATCACTTCTCGGTCGCAATCGTCTACACCTGGCAGAAAGCGATGCGGGTTCCTGAGCTTAGAAACACTTAGCAAACTGCTCAGCCTGGGCCGTGCTCGTCCACCTGCAAAGCAGGGCACGAGCACTGAAGGACGGAGCGACTCTCCTCGCTTGCAGCGGCCAGGGGGCAGGGCCTGCAACGCACCGGCGGGTGGTGCTTGGAAGAAGCGCTCCTCGGTCAACGTCACCTCCCGTCCTCGCTGCCGCCCTGAAGCAGAGGCACACCCCAACAGACCCAAAGAAGGTCTTCCCTACATATTCCTTCAGACATGAGCCAAGACTTCAAAACCCAGGCTGCATCCTTTTGCATTCCCGCGACTTCGTTCATTGATCCGCCCTCATGCCGAAGCACGAAGGTGTTGACCTGCGGGTTGAGCTGCCATCCCGTTGGCCTTGATGTGGCCTGTCTGTCATCACCTCGACCTTCGCATTTGTCGATCCACTTCCTTGGCCTCCCACTTCGATTCTTCGTATCAGCTGTTCGCCATGTTCAAAGAAATGTTCCTACGGTTGCCCGGTTCGTCCATCTTGTTCTGTGCACGTTCGCATTCCTCCCAGAGCCAGCCCGCCGGACTGGTGGCAGACGGAAACATCCTGTCCTGGGACTTCGCAGACCGTGAAAGGCTGGCAGGCCAGGCACCAGCAGATACTGTATAACCAGTCCGTCCATCTGAGCAGAGAGCATCGGCATCGCAGAGCTCCAAGCGGCTGAAGGAAGAGGAATGTAGGGCTGAGGACCATATACTTGGTTCGAGATGCCTGGTATTTGAGTTAATGGTGGTAAAGTGCCCCACTGCATAGTCCCGAGTTCAGGCTTCTCGCCCTCACTGGCGCTCGGCGCGTTGTACTTCGTGTCATGCTCGCGTCGAATCTGGGCCGGTGGTTCTGGCACCTCTTCCACGGACCAGAATTCACAGAGCTCAGTTGCAGCGCATCAGACTTGCTGAGGCTGCAGCCTTCGATGCAAGAGGACCTTCGAAAGCACGCCGGCCACCACAGTGCAGCTTGACGTAACTTCGAACCTTTACTGCCGTCGCACGATGCTGCGGCCTGCAACTGGGTGGACCAATGCAGAAAGGCGGCGGCCCGAAGCAACGGCTCCCCATCCAATCCTGAGTCACGGCTGGCGCATGGGCCCAGGCTTACCCCAGCAAGCAAGGGCCGAATCCCTCCAAACCAGCCGAGGGGTCTAGCCAGCTGCAGCTTTAAACAGCTCGCGGAGCTCAGCCCCGTTGGGTTCGGTGGATCTTCCTCGGGTGGCACGAACCACGGCTCGACTGCTCAACTACTACCAACATGCTCCGTCAGCCTAGTCCCAATACCTTTGCCCCTTCAGATCCTCGGGTGCATTCGACTACAGTCACGAACTTAGTCGAAGCGAAGCTCCACCATGGCATACCGCGCAAAGTTGTCCAGCTCTGGGAGTGCATTATAGCGTACCTGAGCTGGTCTGGGTCCCTGGGTCGTGTTGGGTTCACAATACAAGCCTGACGGAATTCATGCTCGACAAATTGCCGTCAGCTCCTCTCCCGTGGAGATGTCTCGGCTTGCAGTGAGCGAAACTTCCCCCGTGCTTTGGTTGCAGGAGTACTCCACATTGGGTGTGCTGCTATGGTTCACCAGATCGGCAACCGGTGCCAAGTGGAGACCACAGTTGGATTGGAAGTTGCTTGTTTCCACAACCAGCCGGCCCCAAAGCACATCTGCGAACTTTAAGTGCTTGAGGCTCTCGCTATTGTTGTACACTCCCAAAGCGGAGAGCATGCTCGCTCGTGTGCTTCGCACGGAAGCGACGATGGGGGCAAACTCAGGGGTTTGGTCAAGCACGTGAAGGGCGGATTCCGAGGCTGCGAGCGGAACTCCGAGGGACTCGAACTCTGCCAGGGAAGGATAAGAGGCGATGGCCGTCCTCACTTTGACAATGCGCGCACTGCAGATTCAGGACGCGCCCCACGGCTCACGCTCGATCCCATGACAAGCTGCTGCCAGAAGCGACCTCGGGTACCTCCAGCAGGCCGGGCGCGCATCTCGGCCACAAGTAGGGCCAGCTTGCACCGGTCATCGCGACAGCCGGCAAAGCGCCTGGCAGCGGCAGAGTGACTTGCTGCTGTAGCCGGTAGCTATACCACCCTCCCTCAACTGGCGCCTGCCCTCTTCATCCTCAGGGTGGATGACGTGGCTCGGCGGCGCTGCAAAGATCACATCACCCTTCTTCACCGGATGTCGCGGCCGCAATGCTCGGGTCCGGATGCTGCCATGCGTGGTCAAGTCCACTCCTGTGACTGCACTTGCTCGGGCAAGAGAGGCAAGACTGCAGGACACAGCCGCGTCTCGTGTCCTAGGTCCGGATCGCGACTGGGCTGCCTGAGAGTGGCATGGATCAAAGAATGGTTTTCCCTCGTTCTGCCGTGTTCTCAGCCAATCAGATAAATGTTAAACTAGGCCAGGTCGCACAAACTGAAGCAATGTCTGAGCGCCAGCAAGTGCCCCATGTGGCATGCTAACTGTCACATCTGCTTGCGTGCGACGCTGCTTGTTGCCTCCGTACAACACCTTCCGTGATGGTACCACGGAATGGGGTAACACGGTTTTCCTATCTCCTCCAGCGGCAGATACTCTCTGAGCGGAACGGCTGTCGACATGCTGTTGAACTCTCTCGCACATGCACTCCCGGGTCAAGATTGAAAGGCGCCTGCGCTGGGATCAAATTGCGGAGACATTGGCGACGTTGGGCTTGGGGATTCCGGCTGCTTCTTGGTCAAGCCTGGCCGTGGCTCTCAAGAGCTAGTCAAGCTAGTTGGTGATTTCGCATCGTTACCTGAATTTCTCCGTTTCGTCGGGCTCTGACAAGAGCGGGAAGGCAGACAATAAATACGTTACATCTTGATAGAGACGGACTCCATCATGACTGGCTCTACCGGTCTATCGCTTTGCGTATAGACCTTAGAGATCTTCACAGCCACATCGTAGCCGTCAACTACTCGACCAAACACTGGATGTCGGGAGTCGCCAGGTGAGAACCAGTCCAAGAAGGTGTTGTCTCTGACCTCGAGAGCAAAGCAAAACGGCAGCGCGGCTTTCATTTCGTCTTTCGCACCAGGCAGGCACTTCTCCCCTGCTGCGCCCAACACAGATACGTCTCCGGGCAAGGCGCATTGATGAAAAACTGCGACCCGCCGGAATCCGGCTGGCCGGTGTTGGCCATTGACAAAGTGCCCTTGACGTTGCTGTCTTGAGAAACAAACTCGTCCTCAGGAGCTCCAAGCATTGATGCTGCCGGGGAATTTCACCTAAAATGACCTAAAACTCGAACAACCTCGAACATGGCATCTTTCACAACTGGTCCTTGATGTTGCCACCTCTGAAACGTTGCTCGGTGATGCCAGTGGCCAGATTTTGGAATGACCCATCCGGTGGCCCGCCCGTGCCTGCGTAAGGACTGAACGGGTCCTGCAACAATGAGTATCGCCCACGGCTCACGCGATGGCCTCCACTCTCTCTCTCTCTCTCTATCTTCCTTGCTTGCTTGCTTGCTTGCTGCAGCTCTAGGGCGCCCGACTGTCTCTCTCTCTCCCGCTCTCTCACACGGTCTCTCTCTTCGCCCGCGCTCTTGAGGTTTGCGCAAGGACCACCGGCCATGCATAGGCCATTCTATTCATTGCATCCACTTATGTGCGGGCGTGCCCGGCCCGAGCCTATCCCCCCCGCTCACATCTGTCAGTCGGCATGGCCCCTTCTCGCTGATAGAAGCAGTGTTCCCCGACCGTCTTGCTTGTGCGCATGCTGGGGGCCTAAAAGACCCGCTGGCCCGAAGGCCTACCTCACACAACCGTCCGCATCGACAAGGTCTGACAAGCTCCTTCTGGGGTTGGGAGCGGTTGTGTTCCGACGAGTCACCCCACCGTCTCTTGCTCTGTCTTTGTGTTCTTACACCAGGCCCAGGAAAACAAGAGGCTGAACCGAGTCAACCCAATCGAAATTCGCAGCAGTTCCCTGCTTGGCCCGACGTGAGTGTTTGCGCGTTCCTAGAAGCTGCATACACACGAAGCATTACACGGCAATGCTTGCTGCTCACCAAAGGGTAACAAACAAAGGATGCAAACCCCTGCCAGCACCTCCGATCCGAAATGCTATGATTTGTGACCGGCAAATTATCATGCAGGTCACTCGGTGCCCTGATACATCAAAAGCAGCCGGTTGACTCAGCGGAGACGCCTGAAAGGTTGTCTGTCGTGGAAACCTCGTATCGAATCCCTGTCCTATCAAGGATCCACTCCACAACCCTCACATACCGTAGCTGAAAACAAAGTGGCATGGAAGCATATTCTCTGCGATCTTCTTCAAACGTCTCACTCTCCATGTCTCGGGCTAACTCAAGGTCCTTGGCATTGGGGCAACCGAATTGGACCATGAAGTTCGGAATAACTCTATGAAAATGCACACCGTCGTAAAAGCCTGTCTGGGCAAGGTCGATGAAGTTCGAGGCTGTGCGTGGCACCCGGTCCTGTTTGCATCGCTGGCCCGTCGAACCTACTCTCAACTTTGAATCATCGGATGATATCGGCCACACGATGCAAGGCCAACAACACAAGGAGTCTCAGCAAGGTTGTGCTGTGCGCACGCGTGATCATCTCTTACGAGTTCCATGATCCCTTGCAAAACAAGCATAAAAACGCAGCAGGTCTCAGGAATTCTGAGGCGATGTTTCTTGAGAGAACAGAGGGGTCTAAAAGGTCGTGGGCCTTCTGTCGCGGCGCTTGACTCAGGCTCCCTCCCGATCCCTGCGGGTCCAAGAAGAGCTCGACCTCGATGGTTCCTTTGCTTGTCTTGAGCAGAGCCCTGGGGTTCGGCTTCAGGACTCCGAAGGTGGCCTCGAAAGGCTCCTCACCGCGAAGCAGTGCCTTCAGAGCGAGCAACTCATAGGGTTTGCCCGCCACGGTCTGGAACACCCACCCTGCTTGCACTCCAGCTTTCTTTGCCGCACCGTCGAAAACCTCCTTCACCAGACCACTCTCTGGATCAATCTCCATTCCCAAGCTGCCCGGCTGCAACGCTACCTCGGTCTCGCGGTTCTTACATCCTTCACGGCCCAAAAACCGCATGGGTGCGAACATCGACTTCGAAGCCCAGGAGCATTTCGCACATCATCGGACAAAGAACCCACGCCAGGAATGTACCCAGAAGCCGGGGCTGCAAGCCTTCTCTCTGAGCCTGTGCACTGCAGCGCTACAGGACCTACACTACTGCCTACAAGCGTACGTAACCGTACGTACGTCTCATTAGTCTTAGCAACCCTGCCAATCCATTAGCCCACTCCACCCCGCCCCCACCCATTAAAACCCTGTGAAAAATGGATTTGGGTCAACGGGGTTGCTGGGTTCAGCATCCTGAGCTGCAAGCAAGACTCGCAGCTCAGCTAGCAAGCCGCAGTAAGCATCAGTACTCCACAATGCTGTCAATGAGTGAATTCTGGTGCTGCTGGACTTCCCACCATGACCGCCACTACCATCAGTGCTCACCCAGCTCTAGATTCCCTGCAGCACTCGTAGCACAACTACTAGTGCTGCTCTCGGCTCTCTGTTGATCCTACTGGGCAGGAATGACGGTGCTTCGCCAAGCCACGCTTGCATCGTGGCACGCCCACAAAGGAAACGCCGTTCATAACCCAAATTGCGGCAAGAGCCGTCGCGCCAAGTATGAACAGATGTGCACAGCAGCTTCTGTGTTTCCTCGACAATGCCGTGACGTGTGGCGGCCGCCAAACCATGGCTTGCAGACCGGTCTCGCGACGCACAGAGAAACAGAGACACGAAGCCTTGCCAGCCCGGACCAACTGGCACATGTACGTGTCCCTGACTGAGCAACTACCGGTGCCTCAACTAGTTAACTAGTCCTCGATGCAGAGAGACCCAACAAGCCTGCACATCGCATCAAGCTTGATGCCTGGTTTGAGCCCATCCCAACGGATATCAATGGATGCGGCATCCAACAGAAACATGTGCAAATGCTATCGTTCCTGACATTCGTGACGAGCCTGGGAAGGCCTCCCCACTCTTCGACATCGCAGCTCCTCGGCGGTCTGAACCTGGGGCATGTATTGCCGAAAGCTGGTCTCGGAACGTTGCCGCTCAGGCTCAAACCCATACGCATGCTTCCGGCCCGACCTGCTCGGTCACTTCTGCTCGAGTGGGGCATGCCCGCAAGGAACTGGGCAGCTTGCTTGCCGGATTCCCTTCGGAACTCCTTGCCGAAGAGGAGGTGGCTCCTCGGAAACAGTTGCTGACTGGAGACGGCTGAAGCAGTATCTGATCACGAAGTGCATGTAATGTGGGGTGCTACCTGCTCGTTTCGCCCCACGTTCTGCGTGCTCAGATGCTTTTCCAGCACCTTGTCAAGGCTTCAAGCAGTGGACCAACTGCTGTGTGGTGGCGTGAGGCTGCAGTGGATGCAGTGCGTCTTTCATCGACCGCACGGTGGGTCACGAAGTGATTCAAGGATAAATGCATTTCAGGTGCGAGGGTCGATGACGCCTCCAGCCCCAGGGGGGTAAGAAGTCTCCCGACGAAGACCCGAGCGCGATTCATCACGCAGGGAGCACCAAATTTTTCACTGAAGAAGCTAGACGAATTAGTGTGGAGCCTGAGGAGCACGAGTTGCAAAGCCAAGAACCCCTGACAGGGACGAAGCATTGCCCAGCGTCTGTGGGTAACATGTCCGAGACCTTGGAGAAGAGGTCTGGACCCTACATATAGTTGTGCGTGACCCGCCGAAGTGGTGGATCACAGCGTGAATTCCTCCCTTGTACTGCATCTCAGGGTGGAAGCATCTAATTTCGCAATGCCAATTGCATGCCTACCTCCTGGCATGTTGGACCACAGGCCCGACTCTTGCCTTCAATCCCCTGCGGGCAGCTGCGCTGCTGCTGTTACAAGCAGCAATGAAAATTTTGACGAAGATTGCGGAGCTACAAAATCAAGGCATTGGATCCGAAACTAAGATTGGACATCGAAGACTACCCGACATCTGCATGGTAGCTGTTCGTGCGCAAGCAGGATATCTGCGGAATGCTAGCAACAGAGCAAAAAGGGAGTCTGGCGCAAATGCCACTGTCGCATGCAAAAACTTCTTGACATAGAAAGCACGCGGCATGACCAGGCGGCCAAGCGGCATTATAGCAATTATCTGTGTGAGTAGACCAAATCTACTTCTACCTGCCATACCTGCGGTGATGTTGGAGTCTGATGGCCGCAGCGCATGGACGCGATGACATTTTCAGTACTGAACCATTGAATCGTGCTCGACTGCGTTCGAGAAGGCAAACAAAACCGTGGGTCCCATACTGGCTGCTGCACCGTGCAATATGCAAGTGCACCTGACGGATTCTTGTCCGTGTCTTGCCTGTCAAAGTCAATCCTCGCAGAGCCCGGAGACAAAGCTTAAGAAAGCATGAGACGATGTGTCATGCGACATGTCCTGGTAGCGGCATCTGCGAGGCGAACCTGATCACCAGGTGCTGTCGTATGTCAACATGTCAGGCGGGCCGCAGCTGCTCCGGAAGCTGAGTGTCCAACACTTTTATGTCGCGGAGGGCCCTCGACGAGTTGGCCATCATCTCGCGTCGCATGCCTTGGTCTTGGTCCCATTCTTCGCAGCTCACTCCAGCGAGTCGACATGGGTGGTGGACGTGACTACATCAGCCTCAGCCAGCGGCGACGCGCTCGTGCCCAAATTAGTCTTGTCCGATACTTCCCGGCCGCCTTGAGGCGAACGAGCAGAAGAATCCGCTTTATGACTTCGCAAGCGCTGGCCTCGGCCATGGTCGCGCCGCGATCTCCTGTCACTTGGCCTGGGCTGTCTGGCAACGCCATGTGCAGCACGGACTCGGGTCTTAGAGCCTGAGAGTCGCATCTTTTTGTGCTGCGCTGTCAGTTCCGCGAGCATTACCATCAACTGCCCAGTTTGGAGAAACCGAGCAGGGCTACAAGCACGAGAGAGAGATTGGTGAAGAAGTGGGCGGCGACCTCAGGAGCAAAATGCCAAGCGTTGGAAGCACATATGCAATATCCGGGCCCACACCGTAAAGTAATAGAATCGCCAGGCAGCCTCCACCTCTGCCAAGGTAAAATGAGTCCTTGAATCCTCTCTTACTCCTCTTGCTTTCAGCCGTTCAGCCAGGTGTGTCTGGTGACTTGAATCCTCTGCTTGTAAAGGGCTGGCACCTTGCTTGTGACCAGCATCAGCGGATCTTGCGTCCACGTGAAGAACAGTGGATGCTTGGCCTTTGTGGCGCACAAACAGGCACAAGCGCTGACACAAGAGAGAGGAGCGAGAGGCGCCTGGATTCCGTAGGCAGCCTCCGCCTGTTGCACTGCCAGCCGAAAGAACTGGCGCTTACCCTGCCCAAGACCATTTGTTGCAGCCCACTTTTGAGGATCGCATGCTGCGGGCTTCCTCGCCTCGTCAAGGTATCGAAGTCCAGATCGAGCATGCAGATTGCCGTACCTCACTCGTCGTGGCAGCGCATCTTGAATTTGTTTGACCTTCGGCGACTTGAGGCCATGGCTCTCCACAGCGAAACTGCTGCTTTGGCCCGTTGCAGCAGTTGACCCCAACTGCCCAAAAATCATATGACCTGCTGGCAACCGACGGTACACTTCTCTGCTGCCAGCACTCGATGCTTCAGATGCTTCGTCTGAGCTGCCCACGCCAGTGTATCAGTTCCGCTTACGATTGGGACGACGCAATACCTCCAAGCCCACATGGCTCCGCCGTGTCCACATTTTATTGTCTCTGGCCGCACTCGTCAAAATCGTGGAAGCTCATTGACCTCAGCCAAACAAGCGTTGGCGCCACACGTTAATCATCTGCTGGCCATTTTCACGGTCTTGGCCTCTTGCTTTTCGAAGTCAAGCTTGCTGTCCGAGGCGAAATAAACGCGGCCAGCATCCATCAGCTGCTGCCCTTTCTGGCGGGCAGGATCTACTGCCTCGATACTAACACGCTCCCAACCCAAACCCCTGCTGGGCAGCAAGCTGTGCTTCGGCTTGCTCAGATCCGTGCAGGATAGCTGCTCAAGTTTTGGAAGTCTAAGGCAGCCTGCTCAGCTACAAGGCGCCCCTTGCCAACAGATCTCCAAAGCCGCGGGAACCGCGCCTCCATCGTACTGAGGAAAGTGTAGTCTCCCAGAACTGCGCCCATTACCACGGCAAGACCCAGGGATGCTGCGAAGAATGTGTACCTGGCGAGGCCAGGAGAGCAGGGACATCAAAAGACACAGTGCTCAGGAATTCACGAAAGCTTGCCAGGAACACCACATGGGCTGCGAGTCCAAACCGCGGGAGCATCGACCGAGAGCCAACCTTAAATTCTTCATAGGGCACTGTGTTTAGATAAGGCACCCCCCTACCAGAAAAATATTTTTCCGGAGCTTGTTCACGACTTGGCATGCTTAGGTAGCCGTCTGCAATGTCAACAAAATCAGCCGGAGTTTGGTGTGGATTTCCCTTTTGCTGCGACAGGTCAATCTTAACTGTGATAATACAAGATGACGAGACCAGAGACTTGATGTTGAAGGGTTTGGATTCGGAACGTTTTCGAAGGATTTTCACGGGCAAGGCTTGGTTTATGGGCTTTTGACTGCTCAGTAGAGAGCCCCCAGCCCAATAAAACCCACCCGCCCTCCAACCTGCAAAACCCCCCCAAAAAAACCCTTCAAATAAATTAAGCCCACCTAGACTGCAATCAAATCAAAACCCCACAAAATCCGAACCCGGATCTTCCTAAACACTTCTACTTAAGCCTACCTAGACCCCCTCAAAACCCTTCTACTGTACTACTATTTACTGTGCTATCCTGCACTGCTGTACTACTGCTGTACTCAGGCTGTACTTATGTACCGCTCCGCCGGGCGGGGGGATCTGGGGAACAAACGGATATGACATGTTCAAGGCGCTGGGAAATGTTTGGGCAGGACATAAAGGGGTGCCACATTAAAGTGATTCAGCCCTGCAAACGAGACCGAGACATTTCGGAAGATGTCTGGTGATCACTCGGGTCCCCACGACGCCGCAGAGGCAAGGAGGCCCAATGCC
Source organism: Symbiodinium sp. clade A Y106 (assembly GCA_003297005.1). Classification (NCBI taxonomy): domain Eukaryota; class Dinophyceae; order Suessiales; family Symbiodiniaceae; genus Symbiodinium; species Symbiodinium sp. clade A. Next base: position 47,415 of record BGNK01000364.1, on the reverse strand, counting down.
TTGCAAAGATATGGTCATTGCGCATGCACTCTGTTCCCGTTGCAGCGAGCTATGGAGAAGCCAGGATGGTGACTGCAATCGACCATGCAAGACGGGGCGTCTCATAGCGCACATTGAAGGCGAGAGCCTTTCAGGTCACAGTGTCCCCCTATGTCGCCCTAGTTCTACTTGCACTCGGGACACATCGAAAGCCAAGCACCGAGATGTCGCACCCCGAAAACGATCGCATAGGCCACTGTTGGAAGCAGAATGTTGAAGCCGACCGCTAAAGCATTCAGCCGCTTCCTGCGCAAAGACATGCTGCTGAGCAACCCAGGTCGGTGACTGCACAACGTTATTTGAAGTTATTTGGATCCGTGCCTTTTGCCTGGCACAAACGCCTGCGTCGGGATTCTGCCAGCTCCTGTGACACACGGTTGCTGTCAAACAACCCCAAAAACTCTAGACTCTAGGCTCTGTATGCCCTATGCCTGTCTGCGCAAAAGTGCTGTAGGGCATGGCCCTCGGCGCGCCGCTGGCGCCTGCCACGAGGCGATCGCAAGCCCCCCAACAGAAAGATGCTGAGTTCACAACTTTGATAATCCTTCGCCAGGTCACTCAAACTACGTTTCGAGGCTGAGGGGCTGGGCAGTGCTGATTTATGTTGAAGCACCTTTGAGCCTAGCCTGCGGTGTTCTGGAATGTCCGCATGCCATGCCATGCACAGACCGTGATCAGCCATGGTAGTTTCACCAACTCTCGCCTGTCCTGAGTCCACTGCTGAGTCTCCGACTTGGCTTTCTCTTTCTGCCTGCTTGCACCCTCTGCCTCCTCTGCCTCTGCCTTGTCTCCATCCTTGAGCGAAGGGCAAATTGAAAGAACGCCAAGGCCACTTACAGCCGAGCAAGGCCTGTGGCAGCCCTGTGGCAGGCGGTGCCCAGGAAACAGCTTCGGACTCCGCTTCCTCAGGTTCCGCGGACGGACATCAGCGCTCTTCGGTATGGAGGGCAGAGTAGAGCATGCAGTTAAGCGTGCCTGCGCAGGCATGGGCCGGGCTCGCATTTCGGCGATATGAGACTGCACGAGGAATCAGGTTTGGTCACCGTCTAAGGACTCCAATACACTAGCAGTCACTAGCAGCACTAGCAAGCATGGGTCGGGCCGGGGCCTCCCTCGCTGATGCCCAAGCCGCCGTGGCCGCCGCCTCCGCCACTTCTCTCGCGCGCTCATCCACAGCCGCTTTGGCGGCCTGGTCCTTCGCAGCCTTGCTGGCTGCTTTAGCAGCTGCAGCTGCCGCAGCTTCGAGCTCCTGGTTTCGCTGCTTCGTGCTGCTCAGTTTGGATGCGAGATCTTGCATCTCTGCAGCCTGCGCCGCAAGCTCTTCCTCCCTGCGTGCTGCGAGTGCCGCTGCTGCTTCCAGCTCTTCGTTGCGTCTCTTTGCTGCGACCAATTGACTTTCAAGATCCTTTAGTTGGGCCTCACGCTGAGCTGCCACTTGCTCTTGCAGTTGTGCTGCCTTCGCCGCTTGTGCGGCCTCTTCTGCCGCCTGCCTGGCAGCGGCAGCAGCTGCCTCAAAAGCTGCCTCGTCCAGATCTTCCTCCTGTGACGGACGTCGTCCACTTCGCCCTTCGCTGCCTTCGCTGCCGGGCCCGCCGCGCTGCCCGCCGGGCCTCTCGCTCCTTTTGTTCTTCTCCTTGGCACCCGGAGCGGCCCGAGCTCCGGGAGCCCCTTGGTGCTGGCGCCTGCGCCTTCCCTCCTTGGAGCCAGAGCTCAGGCTTCCACTTCCCAAACTTCCGCTTCCCAAGCTTCCACTTCCGCTTCTGCCCTTCCCCGCCCTCTCTGCCTTCTCCGCCTTCTCTGCCTTCTCTCTCTTCTCACGACTGGCTGCGAGGAAGGCAGGCCACACCGATGGGCAAGTGTCATGCTCAGGGACTCCAGGAATGTGCAGTGCATCTTCTTCTGTGGGAACGTGGGTCATCTGTGACTGCCTGTGCCTGCCATCTGACTTTGCACTTGCCTGCACGCTGCTGGATGGCGATCCCTTCTTGCTGCATGTGCTTGAAGTTTCGTCCAAGTCCATACTTGAGGGACCTTGGCGGTGGACATCGCCGCTTCTGTGCGCGTGGGCATCGACGTCATCGCCCTGGCCCTGCTTGTCTGAAGCTTTTGGCAGGCGCTCTCGCTCTCGGACAGGCGGAGGGCACTGGGCAGCCCATCCGGGCAAGTAGCCGCGTGCGTCAGCCTCTTCTCCGTCAGTAGCCCTCTCAGGCCCTGGTCGTTGCACCGGCTGCACGTCCTCAGAGGCCAATGGATGCAAGATTACGCAAGGAAGGCTCAACAGCCACCCAGCCACACAAATCAGTCCTCGCTGCGCAGACTGTCGATCGGGCCAAGGCCTGTCTCTTCAGAACCTCCAGGAGCTCACGAGAAGAGTGGAGACGGAGTTCGGAGTCCAGGCCGTCCTCGCCTGCATCGCCTCGCAAGCTCCCACCTCGGCTGCAACCCGCGGATATCGGAATAACGCCTCCCAGGTCCTCTCTAAAACCTGTCTGGGGGTCTCTGAGCGCTCCACTGCGCAAGCGATTGCGCATGGCGGCCCGCAGCTGCAAATTCTCGCGCCGAATAACATCGACCTGCCATTGAAAGCTGTGCTCAACTCCCGGGGGGTTCAGCCCGTCAGGTCTGCACCCTTGGCTCCCTACATCTCCTTCCAAGAGTTTCAGAATTGCAGTGAGGTTGGACACCTGAGTTGCATGCGCGTCGAGTTGTGCAGCTAAGTGTATTTGCCGTCAGACTATGGAGCACAGGTCGTACCAGGTCGCAGGCCTGCTCCTTCGTTTCGAGACACTGCTCCAGAACTCCGTCCATGCCCTGTGATCCACGCGGTGATGCCATACCCGCGGCCTTCCACATCAAGGGCTCAAGTCTCTGTACATGTATCAAAGTCCAAGTCCCGCACACTGGCTCCCAAAGGCATTGTCATGGGCTCCTGCGTCATGAGAAAGCATAATTTCATGACCCCGTGCGCGCGTGTTGGCATCACCTCAAACATAAAAGATGTTTCATTGAATAGTTCCCAGTGATCTTTATGAAAGCACGGCAATGGCTAATTTTCGACACCAATCCCATGTTGCTCATTGTTGCTCCTATGAGTTTCCTATGTTTCTGCTGTGCCCCGACTCCTCTCCCAAAATAAAGGGAACACAGGACTTAAGCAGGATTCGGCTCGAGGTTTCGATAAAGCACCGAAGCGGTTCATTCTCGAATCAATCCTATTTTGCTAGCATTTCCTATTTCCCCCTATTCTCAGATGTTCCCTCAAGTATTCCTCCGGACTTGCTAAGAATAAGTACTTCCAACCACCTCTCCTCAGGCCCGTCCACAAATCAGACTCATAATTGTACTTGATACCATGGACGTTTCTTGGAGTGAGAGCAAGACGGTCGGAACCGATCGACACACCAAACCTGCTGGCTTTACGAAGCATGTTCTCGGCACAGCATGTGACTCAAAGCGTGGCGACTATATCAATGGGCCATCGGTGACGGTATGCCGTCAGTCATTGCCTCGCATGCAGTGCAGATCTCACCCACGAGCCTGCGGAACGCTGCCATGACCGTTCTGGCCGTTCTGCATCCTGGGCCCGGCATCACAAAGCACCCCCGTGCCCATCCGTGCATCACAACCCTGCATTTTAATGTGGCACACCTCCTGCAATCTGAAACTGCTGAACACACTCACTTTTCTCGGCGAAAGCATCTGCCTGAGCTTGATGCGACCAGGCCTGAAGGCTTTGAGGACCGAGTATAAGAGGTCGGTGAGAAGCCAGCAAAGCTTCTGTTCACTGGCGACGGGCTGCCGAAAACCAGTGTCACTGGCGGGGATTCTGCTGCAGGTGGCGGAACCACACGCAGCTTTGCAAAGCGATTCCCGATGACTTGCATTGGTCGGAGGCAAGGCCCCCGCACCCTTCATTTACGAAACATTCCCAAACGCCCTATAAACTCATTTGTAGAGGCACGTTCGGCCCAAGAGATCCGAGCATTTCCAAGCCAGGAGGTGGTCGAAAGCCTGTCGGGAAGGGACTCAGCTGACTGAGGCTCTGAGACACACGGCCTCCCTCACGCCCCATGGCAGCGCCACTCTTGCCAGTTACATGTTGCAATGCCTGGCCCCAGATTCTGCGGACGCTCAGCTGTGGCTCCATACCTTAAGAAGTAGCACGCCGTGCCATAAGGACAGCTTGCAGCTTGCGACGGAGTTGCCAAAACACCATGTCGTTTTGCTCGAGGTCCTGCAACTCAGAATGCACCGGTCAAGGAAGATAGATTATGCTGTGGACGGCGTGCTTATCGAAAAAATGGGCCTCGTCTTCCCGGCGCCTGGATGCTCCCAAATTCATCACGGTCTTACTCTCTCCTTGCACGCTTTGCGCTTTTTCGCTGCGCCTCTCTGGCTCCGATACCTTCGGCATGCCACCGAGGCCATCCAAATCCTTCGGCTCTCGCAGTTTCACAGCAAGGAGTCCAGTGTCTTCGCCCAGCCTCGAGAACCTTGATCTCTGCTGCCTGCGCCTCAGCACGGATCTTAAACTTGACTGGGATGCCACAGGGAGCTACATGGAAAGAAGGCTGCCCGGGATAGGATGGCAGTCAGAGCTGCAGTTAACCGGAGGCCGGGCTCCACATCTGCGCGTCTGCTAAGGAAAACCTTTCAGCCTTTCAGTTTGCTGGCCGGCACCCAGGACCTTGCTGGATGCGCACTAGTCCAGTGGTTTGGGAGAGCAGGACCGGCAACCCCAATCTCCCAGTCTTCCCCTTTCCACCCCACTGATGCTTTGAACGGGCTCTGTCGCCCCTTGCTCTTCAGGCAAGCGACCAGCCATTCAGAGGCGCTGCCCACCTGACCGCAGCAGCTATGAACCCGTTCACTGCCGCTCACGAGCAACAGCTTCTCTGGCAGCTGCAGTGCAGTAGCGGCATCGTTTTCATCTGCCCTGACTCTCGCCAGACACTTCACACATGACGCTGCTCGATTCGGGTGTATCCTAGAAAGGAGTTTCCTCGCAAACGATATTTGTGGGTTCGTCGCTGCGCTGCACGAACCACGAACCTAAAACCAATACAAGGTCGAAGCTGCATAGGTCAAAGTCTGTCAAAGTTAAAACCAGTCAAGTCTGACTAATCTGTTGGTCTAGCTTGCTTTAAAGGAACCCGTGCTATGTCGGCATGAACTTTCAGCAATCGAGCCCGGAAAGGCAAGGCAAGGGCGCATGCACGCAGCATGGCAACCCCAGACGCTGCGCAGCCACTTTCGACTGCACTTTCCGGAACTTCTGCTGGCCACAGCTATGTGCTCGCAAAGGGCCCGGCGTAGTTCACGCATCAGGCTCCAGCCACGAATCTCAGAGAACATGCTTCTTTTCCCAACATCGGAACCTTGAAAGCACAGGCGGAGCAAGGTTGACAATAATTAATTAAAGCACTCCGAGCGAATCCCGACAAGTGGCTTGTTGTACAAAGAAAGACCTGCCACGATGATGAAGGCAATCGCAAAAATCGAGACGCCAAACATTCTTTTGTGTTGACTGGCGAGCTGGTCGAGCATTTTCTCGTTTGACCGGCTCAGGGAATCCAGGTGGCCACTAATGTCACCACCGGCAGCAGACTTGTGAACATTCTCGATGTCGGAATGCAAATCTGCGAGCTTCTTTCCCCGAGCATCCGTGTCCCGGTGCGCGGCAGCATGTATGTCGGCGAGTTCCTTCTTTATCGCCTCAAACTCCTCACCTAGGTTGTGGCCGGTTTTCTTGTCGATTTCCGCCTTAACGCTTTGGAAGCTCCTGAGTCTGAGCACGAGAAATCAAAGTCGCAGCAACGTCTCTTCCTAGAATCCCCACTCTTGCAGCCCAAGACTCGACTCCACGGCAGCTACTCGCTTGCTGAGAGCCTGAATCGCTGCCTTCATCTGCTCCCGCTGAGGCTTCGATTCGATGACGAGCTTGAAAACCTTGCAAGTTCAGGCTGCGCCACAGATTGCAAAGTGCTGACAATGCCAGCCAAGCAGCCATATTTGTAAGCTCCTTTATAGCCTGCAAGGGCATCGAGACTCGAAATGCTGCAGGCGAGCAAAACACTCATGAGCATAAACTTTCGGCAACTAAAACCTGCCTCAGACTCAGCGCGGTGATCCCTAAAGCTGGAATGTGCACCAAGAACGTCTTCTTTGTCCCCACTTGGGGCTTTCACGTCGGGAATGGTAGCCATGGAGTCCTCACCCTGCCCATCTTCGTAGTTGAGCACCTGAGCAGCCCGTAATGGCGCCCGACAAGTTAAAAAAGTGTAAAAAGAACGCCCAGCTTCAGCTTGAACAGGACTCATGACCACGACAGGACCACGCGACAGCCGCGAGCTCGAACAAAAAAGACACAACCAACGCTGAGCTGAGCAGCTTAGGCTACATCTTGGCTTGACATCCCTTACTAACTGACAGAAGAATATCGTACTCTGCAAGCAGGCGTGTGGCAAAGATCTCGCTCTCAAACCTCAAACTTTTGTTGCTGTTGATTCGGCCTGCGTGCGAAATCCAAAAAGGCCAGGATGCCTTGTCACAATGCGTACCGAGTTCTTTTAATTCACCGACGACCCAGATTCAATTGAAGGCTGGTGGCTTTCAGGCCTTTCAGCTCCACAAAGGCACTTCTTTCCCGGGCAGGGTAGTACGTGTCTTTGGACCCGCCATAACAGGAGAAGCCGATAAAGCCGCCTGCTTTTGCGTTCCTTAGGCTTGAAAACTTGAAGAACGGTGTCGCAACTCCCGCTGTTATCTGAATACTACCAACAAAGATTTCCACGGATAGAACCCTACCATGCAGAGGAGGCGGCGCACTGAGGGTGATGGTGCCCTTCTTCTCGCCCTTGGCCTCCACTGAGACCACCATCTCGTGAGGCTTCACTCTGACCTGAATCACGTGATCCTCGCCGTTCTGGAAGTCAAGCTGCAATGCCGTGTCCTTGGTTGGCGTGAAAACTCTGCTGGGTTTTCTGTCTTGCTGGCCTTGCAGGGAGGCTGCCAGTGCTGCGTGGTTATCTTCTGCCACCGCTCTACCTTGACCCTGGAACCTGCCTCTTGACTCGCAGAACTCGAAGAAAACATGGTGTCAAGCTGAGGGCCACCCGGGCCGTAGACAACCCAAGGGATTGAACTGCCGCTACAACTAAGGACGAAGCAGCTTTCACGAAGGACGAGCCGTCGCCGTAGCTTGCACTCACAGAGCTCTTGCCTCCTGCGTCTTTGCCAAAAAGAACCTTGGGACGTGGCGGACTCTCGTCAGACTCTCAAAGCCATCAGCTTTATTGCCACATCTGCTGTAGCCCGAAACAGTGCCACATGAGACGAGCAGCTCCGAGTCCTTTGTACTGAGTCTTATAACCATAAGTGCCCAGCCCAAGCTGCTTCACATATGGTGCATACCATGTGCCCGCAATCAGCTCGTCTTGATTGTGAGCATGTTTTGTGCTGGCATCGTTTGCGATGTCTGATGCATTCTCCGTGGTATACCAGAAGGCAAAGCCGTCCTCCTCGAAGCCTGCTACCCCTGGCTTGGCTGAGAAAGTAAACTCTGCCGAGAAATCACTTGTCTTCAAGGGCAATCTGCTGAAAATAGTGCCTACCCGATCAGCAACACCTGGTGTCAAGATAAGGCTTCTGTGACTGGGCATGGTCGTCCCCGTCAAATGCCACATCTTTGCCAGATGGTTAATGTCTGGCGGGTTTGATATCGAATGCCCTGGTAAGGGCGATGGCTCCGCTTGTGCGTACCATGGAAAACAGCCTGCCACTAGTAGCAGTATGCTGCCGACGGCGCCGCACTTGTTCCGCCCCCTCGCCATGAGGCCCATCAGGCCCACGAGGCCTTACCAGCCGTTGGTCAGCAGCCAAACAATCTCTGGCTGTATCCTGGGTCCTGCAGGGGTTGCAGGCAATTTCGCGGCACAATCCTTGGCTTCGGACTCAGAACTTATTTGCCCTTTGCCTCCGAAGCTGGCTCGCTTCCCGCACGCGCACGCGCGAGCGCGCGGTTCGGCACGCGGCCCTATCCTACAGCTTGAGCCCAAGCCACGGCGGACCTGCTGCAAGGGCTGCAATGTGCGGGAAGTTTCGGAGCATGTACAGACTCATAGCTGGCCCAATAAGCGGGCCTTGTCTGCAAGCGGCTTTGGCGGCCTTCCTGCGTTGCAACTTAGCAGAAGGATCTCGGAAATTTGCTTTGGCGACGTGGGCGCAATGTCTCCTACGTCCGGCTCTGCTTTCTTCAACTCTGCAGGTGGATGCGATAACCAGTCAGCCACTGCAACCTTCACAGGGGCACTGTCGCTGAAGCTCTGTGTAAGCATGTCGAAGTCTTGAGTGTCGCGCCTTCTCGTGCCGTGGTGACGACGCTGGTTCCGGGTGTGGCGGGTACGACGGGTGCGAGGCGGCCATGGTCTCATCGACCGCCTTGGCGGGGGTCTCACTTTCATCTCCTGCGCGGTCGGTGCTGGTGTGGCTGTGGGGATCAGCCTTCGGTTCCTGTGGATCGTGAAGCCATTCGTAGATAGCTTGCTGGGTCACGAGGCCAGCAGGCACTTCTTCCGATTCTTCCTCTCTCTCTTGGTCAGGACGGTTCGCATCCGCTTCCTCAATCTCCGCAAATATCTTCGCGATGGCGAAGTGCTGGTTCTCGACTTCGTCCAACTTTCGAGGCGAGGACATCGGTGCTTTTTGGGGCACCAAATTCAATCCCTGGCGCATCCCTTTCTGCTTGACAGGCTCCTGGCGACAGAGACGGGAAGCCAACGGAAGCCAGCTACAGTACATTGCTGTGACTTCCAAGTCGCCTTGGGCATCGCCTTGGGCGTGACTTTGCTTCTTTTGCTTGCTTTGTAGCCTTCCTCAGGTGACTGGATCAGGCTCCAGCGACACCTCTGGAACAATCCGAGGAGTTTGCCTTTCTGGCTGGCTGTTTTGAAGCCTCCGCCCCACCTGCAAACGGTACGTGATTGTCAGCACAGCGGCCTGGGTCTGAAGCACTGGCCTTTTTGCCTGGATCTTTTTGTGCTGAGCTCTTGCCCTGCGGAGCTGAGTCTCGGGAAATTTGCACGAGCCTGTGAGGTGGTAACATTCGCTAGGTTTCAATCTCACGCGCCTGTGTTGTTGTCATGGCACTCGCCCGTCTTGGCTCGTAGCACCTGCTTGCCTTTGTCCACAGGTTCTGCCGGCGTCTTGTCTTCCGTGGGCTCTTTGCTTCGTTCTCCGTCTCGTTGGTCTTGCTTGGGGTCGGCTTCCGCCAACTTCTTCGACGCGCGTCGCCGGCCACCTGACCCGAGTTCGATGATGGGCGCTTTGCTTAGAACTGAAAGACAGTCGCAGAGCATCTCACGACTCGCACTGGCCACTAACTGCTACACCAAGCCGGTAGAATTCGGGGGGATGTTCCCAAGGCTTTTGGAGCCTCCTGAGCCTGCTGGCTGCTAAGTTCGTCTCCGAGTCTCCGAGGCCGGTATTGGGAGATATGATAGGTTTACGAATACAGCATGATGCAACGTTACAAGTTTTAACTGTGTTAGCAGCGCTACGAGCAGACCGCTCAGACTGAGACCGTTCTGAGGCTTTCGCACGCTGGGAATATGGAATGTCCAGTAGGAAGCATTGTCAAAGATGCGCCGACAAACGCGTTTTTTCTGTAATGTAAGTAGCCCGAGATTGAAGCAGGGCAGGTAGGCGGGACACCGAACGATGCTCCTGGCCTGATTCCTGCACCATCAGAACCAAGTCTCGCACGCCACTGATCACAATAAGCAGCTGGGCCTTGGGGACACGAGAATGCACCGAAGCTTCAGCAGTGTCTGCACAATTGAAAGCAGGCTGCCGCAAACTGAAAGCTGAAGAAGTACGCGATAGCTCTATCCGTGGAACACCAGCCGTCCTCAGCACGAGGCAAATGCACATGCAGGATCAAAAAGATCGAGCGACCGAGAACTAAGCAGCTGCTAAAGATGGCAACTGACTCATAAAGCACGCTAGCACAAGAGCCACCACTGCTAACACACGCTGACAAGATCTCACGCTGCATCGAATGCAGACTTGCATCGGATGCTGTTTCCGACAGCGGCAACGATTCTTCATCACTCCACCACCTGACCACCAGTGCCGTGCTTGGTACTCAGCAGATCAACATTGGCAACGACGTGAAATCTGGCGCCCCTGCGCAAGGAGATTGCTGTTGTGCAAGCTTTGCTTCGGCAAGGCACTCAACGATGAAACAAACCTGTAACGAAACTTCGGTAAAGCAACAGAAGAACGGCCGCTTGGACATGCTTGGGAAGCTCGGCATCCCGCGACTCCTTCTCCTGAACGTTCCAGGTGTATTTCCTGCAAGTTATGGGGATTCGCGAATCGTGTCAGACAACGGGTTATCGGCCGAGGCACCTGTCCCTCCACAGGGCCTCAAGGAAGCCACGATTAAAGATACGACTCGACTCCTTTCGCTCTAGGAAGTGTGCCCGTGTGCACGAGTTCTGCTGAGAATGATGCCGGATCAGATTGAAAGCCGGGAAGTTGCGGATAAGCACATTTGTAGGGCTGCCAGAGGTGTAGCCACTGCGCGAAGAGCCGTCCGTGCAGGCTCACTTGGCCGCCTTAGTGCTGGGACTGGGAGGTGCTGCGGTGCTCGCTGTCGCTGCTGAGATCCTTTCCATTGGCATGGGCAATCTCGTAGAGACCTTGGAATTGGACCGCATGGCGACGTCCTGGCCCTCCCGAGCACCCCTGCCTGCCGGCATCTTGGAACCGGGCGATCTTCCAGTTCCTTCGTCAAGTTGCCTCTTAACCTGAGATTGGGAGCGGCTCGCGCAGTGCTCTGCGCTGCAAGCAGGGGAATTTGCCCAGGCTGGCAGCGTGAGTTGCTTCGCGATGTCCAGAAGCTTTTCCGGTGATGAAGTTGGGGCCTCCACAGCAAAACACAGAAAACAAATAGATGAAACCACCAGCACAGCACAGCATGAGCTGGTAGCCGCGAGCCGCGAGCCTCCACACCAGCTTCCATTTGCCTGAGTAAGCCTTGGCTATGTAGCACTGCGGCACAGCAGCCCAGTAGCTGGGCATTCCATGCACGATGAATACAAATGGGGCTCATGATCGGCCTCGCAACTTCCACACTCGTCGATGCAGCAAATTGAGAAGTGTGGATTCGGAGCTACGCAGTTGTGTGCTCCGTCCACATAGTTTGTCGCCTCACATCCCAGACTGGAAGCAATCAGCACAACTCAAAGGAAGCGGTGCCCGACCACAACGCGGGGCATCCACAGACTCCAATCCACAAGTCCCAGCCCATCTAACTTCCTCAGTAGCAGTTAGGGCCGAAAGCAGGTGGTGCAATTGCTTCTCTGCACATATCCAAGGCTCTGGGACGACTCTCTGAAGTAGAACCTGCTGTTAGGCACCTGGCAGGGTGGGACGTAAATGGTGCTTTTGCTAATGATGCCAATGCGAGCACAGCCTCCGGCACGCTGTAGAATGCCTCCGGAATGCTGCTGGAATCATGCGCGCATTCGGCGAGAAGACCACCGGCGGATGAAGCACACATGACAGCAAAACAACAAAGAGAATTTGGCATACACTGATAATCCTGATACGGAAAGGAAGAGAAAACAGCTAAAAGACGCGGTGCTGGCGGAGAAGAATGCCTGAGGCTGGGTTCAACTGCTACGGCCTTGCCTCAAGCGAAACTCTGCCATGCCCTGTTTCGTCCAAACCGCGTAAGACGGTTTTCATGTCTTGGCCTGAGAAGGACAGCTAAGGCACTAAGGCTTGCTAAGGACTGTAGGACAACTTGGCTCACAGAATTTCGCTGACAACCCATACTGCAGTTCAGTGGCAGTCCAGATTCTGGAAAGACCCGTATGTCCGGAAGAGCTCCAGGAAGGCTGGCATAGCTGATTTGAACGAGTATCTTTCCTCCTCGGAGCGTCATAGTAATCAGTAATCACAGGGCAAACCGACATGTGCTTGCAATTGCTTTGCTGTAACTTTGCCGTCTGGTCTTGCATGACCAGCTGCTAGTGGTAGAGCACGTCGCGTCGTTTCGGCCACATACTTCTTCAACTGTTTCCATGATTCTACATTCTGGGTGGCCGCCTGCTCGTGCAGACCTGAAGCACTCAAGATTCTTGAACTCACAAGTAACTACAAACATCGTCGGTGCCATTTCGGCCACATCACGAAATCGGCGGATGATGGCCGCATCTGTCCACTGCTTCAGGGTCGAAGGCTGTAGAAGCACACGGTCCCAATCGTGCCTTGGGCCATTGAACACGACTCGTGGCTCATGCTTCGGAAAAGTCGTCGAGGCACAAAAGGATCAGCGCCGATGACAGAACTCGGCGAAGCTCCTACAATCGAAATCGAGACTGCAGCGCCGTCTCCGGAAGCGAAAGTCTGTGTGAGCCATGCTTGAGACACCTATGCGCGGTTGCAGCAAGCAGCTTTTCGTGCACAGGGGCGCGGTTTTCTCTCTCTCTCTCTCTCTCTCTCTGTCTCTCTCTCTGCCGACAACTTTACACCTGACAATTGCATCGCTACATGCAGCATTCAGCTGGTCGATCAACTAGCAAGTGAGTGAGCGTGTGAGTGTGAGTGTGTGAGAGTGTGAGAGTGTGAGAGTCTGAGAGTGTGAGAGTGTGAGAGTGTGAGAGTCTGAGAGTCTGAGAGTCTGAGAGTCTGAGAGTCTGAGAGTCTGAGAGTCTGAGAGTCTGAGAGTCTGAGTCTGAGTTTGAGTGCGAGTGCGAGTGTGTGTGTGTGTGTGTGTGTGTTTGTGTGTGCGTGTGCGTGTGTGTGTGTGTGTATGTGTGTGTGTGACTTCATTGACCAGCATCACAACACCATGCGCGGGCCCCCTGCAACTTGCAGTGAACGTTGTTGCTGTGAGACTTGTTGCAAAAAGGAAGTGACTCCTTGTGCCCATGCACGATGACAATATACACACACACACAGACACACACGCGCGCGCGTGCTTGCATGCACAGGATTAACAGATTTCTCGGTCACCCGCTCCTTGGGCGGAAGCTGCGCATTGGCGGTGTGATTGCGTAGCCTCCATGCAACCTCTGCGCAAACGCACGGAGCACCGAGCAAGGTTCCAGTATTGTGGCGCTTCTTATTTGGTTCGACCGAACCGGATTTGAGCAAAGGGGCTTTCAGGGCAATGCGGATCTCTTTGATGATGAGCCTGCCGAACTGCGCTGCAGGAAGGTTTTGGACCCTCAATTCTCCGAGAAACAATTCCTGCAAGCCACGGTCCTTTGTAGCACAGCCACATAGGCAGCGAGTTCCGGCAAGGAGTAGGTTGCCGGCAACCCCTCCCGGTAGGAACAAGAATGGACTTTGGTATCTTGGGGTTGTCAAGGCCCACTAAGGCCGAGGCTGCCATCGCACGCGACAGCTTCGGGGCTCTGGTTTGTACAAGACTGACTTCAGCCAAAGCCTTTCGAGGCGAGAGGAGAAAAGCGACGAAATGAAACGTCTCGAAAACCACGGCAGCAAGCCTTCACTGGATCCCGATGAAATGGATTGCCGTTCTGAAGGCCTAACGACAGCGCGCAACCACGCTAACCGTGCACAAGGATCACGTCTGCCAAAACAAGCAATTCAATATTCCTAAAAAAACGAATCTTCCGATGCAGGTAGATGGAACGAAGAATACAGGTCATCCGATGCGGTTAAATGGAAGGGAGAAGCCGTATCCATGACTTTATCGTACGAGTTGTAAACCATAAGTTCGAATGGCATCTGATGAAGGACGCTACCTAAACCTGACATGGTACGTCCAAAACAAAAGCATCGTCAGATTGGAAGCGAAAGCAAACAAAAACAGTCACGCAAACGCCAAACATGCAACACAGCCCGGTCCACTAAGGATCGAAGTCCGGGGTCTGTAGCTCAAAAATGGCTCCGTGCAGGGGAGCTTTGATATGGCGACAGCTCATCCTCTAGGGAGTTACTGTTTGTGTGCATGGATCAAAGTATGGTCTCACTCAGGTTCGGATGGCTGCTTCTTCGGCATGGTCTGGCCCTTTCGCGCAGCTTGCTCAGCTCGCTCGGAGTGCTGAGACCGCACAAGTTCACTCATTGCGGCACCTCTAGATGCGAGCCGATTCCGAATCTCCTGCTGCAGTCTGGGAGTGAGCCTGTCGAAGAAAAACGAAGTGCATCGGCCACATTGGCTGGCTACCCATGTCGGCTCTTATCCACGCCCCCAAATCCCCAAACGGCTGTGATTTCTGGGAGAAGCGGCGCGCGACTGCTCAGGCTTATCCCTGGTGGCAGCGCAGTCTCTCAAGCCGGATGCAAGCCATTGCTCGTTGCTGTGGGCGACCTTGATAGAGCGGGATGGTGCGTGATTTCGTCGCGAAGCTCTGGTGGACACGCACAATGTCAGGCGTGGCACATGTCCAGAGAAGCAGAAGCTCATTTCTGACGGCTTTAAATTAAGATCCATGCGTCCACGACTTTTGCCAGGGCAGCCATTGTTGCTTTGTTGGCTTTTTTGGAGAGCAGTTCCGGCGTTGCTATCTTTCCATCCTCGCCTTTTTAAGGTTGAAAAACGGCAAGAAATATTGCCTGGCTATGCTGTCTCGGTTGAAATCTCACATTTCACATCGTTGTGAGATTATCTCCGTCTATGGTCACCCGCTCAAATTACAAGAAGTCGGCGCCAGCCTACAGCAGTATCTTTCCGTGCGGAATCGTCAGATTGAGGTTTTTGTCGCAGGAGATTTCAATTTGATGCAGGACAAATGGTTTATTAGCCCAAGACTTCCTCCCGCCACAAGGACATCTGCTCCTTATGGGAGGCATGATACACCTCCCACGGCACTAAGCTTTCGGTTGCCACTGTATCGCAAGTCCTCCCTCCAATTTTTCGTGTCCAGCAAGAAACGTCTCCATGTCGACTCCTTATGGTCAGATGGAGGTCTTGTTCCGTCAGCCATGCGGGCGCTCGCTCGACTTGCCGTTGCGGTCGAAGCCTCGACCCCTTGTCGCACGCAATGTTCGCGTCGCTGACATGAACATTGATGTGCCCGTCAGCGACGCAAGGCGGATCGAGGTCATGTGTAATGGCCTCCTGTTGTGGAGCACATCTCGCCGTCGATGCTACTCTTGTCTCCCGCTTTCGCGTGAAGGCTGGCCGCATCCTGCAGCCGATACACAGCCTGGGGTTGCTTTGGCCCGAGCAGCGCAGCGCAAACGCCGGCAGACTTACCCCGAGCTGCTCCGTGCCCGCCGCTGCCGACTGCCGCCTTGTCGTCTTCGGCATTGAGGCTGGAGACCGCTGGAGTGAGGAAGCCGCCACCTTCCTCCGGCTGCTGGCGCGAGCCCGTGCGGCCAGCGCTCCTGCTGCCCTACGCAGCGTCGTGCAAGCCGCGCGGGTCCACCGCTGGAGTGGCATACTGTCTGTTTCTGCCCAGCGAGCTTTCGCTGCTTCCCTCCTTGAGCTCCCTGCGGCTGCGGAGCTCGGTGCTGCTGGCGATCCGCCTGCCTTGCACGAGCTCCTCACCGACGCACGCTGGCTGCAGGCGCCCGCCAACAGCCGCCTGCCGGCCCGTCTCGCTTGAACACCCCCGTCCCGTGCCATGTAGTCTGTTTGCACTGGAGCCTGGACTCCCCTCGCGCAGTCACAGAAAGGTGTGTGGAAAAAAACTTGCAGATGTCTAGTATCGGCTCAAGCAATTATGCAAGTTCGTGTCGGTAAGCGCATCGAACGACAGAGTCAGGGAAGATTCGCCAACTTTGACCAAGCCGCTGTACTGCAACATGTGCACAATGCCTTGCTTCGTGGATTCGTTGCAGCACTGACAGAGCGTCGGTAGTTGCAGATGGTATCGTCAAGGTTCAATTGGCGCCCCAGGCCCAAAGGTGCGTGTCACCTGTCTTGCAAGAGAGCTTGGTCGGCACGAACCGCAGGTCTTCCTTTCGAGTCTTGACTTTCACAATGATTGGGAGAGTGGCTTCAGAAGCTGCTTCGCGCAGAAGGCGCTCCTCGTTCTCAGCTGCTGCAAAGAGCTTCTCTGCTTCCAGGCACTTCTCGGCTTCCACAGTTTCTCGGCGCTTCTCGGAAAGTGCTTCGCGAACTCGATCTGTTGACGAGCCGCTTGGCTCTCCGCTTCACATGCTCGGCACGAGCTGTTGCTCTCAACTCGCGCTCGTGAGATTGCTGTAGAGCACCGAACACGCACATAGGCCACAGACTGCAAGCGTTGTGCGGGGCCCTCCGGCTCTTGCCTCATCGGTCTTGCAACGAAGGGCGCCAATGACCAAGGCTTCTGAGTCTTCCTACACGCCTTTCTCCGCACAGCTCGCTCCGGCAGCTGCTCGGCGGCTGCCTCTAACCACGCCGCAAGCAACTCTGCGAAGCAAGTCTTCAGAGCTCCGCGACATCTCGCCACCCCATCTCAATCAGCCTTGCAGGTGAAGCCGCCTAAGAGCTCCTCGTCCACATTGTTCTGCGGGCCATTGGTCCCCAAGTCTGAGGACTTCGATGATCATCAACAAACAGACTCGTGAAGGGCTGCCTTTGTTCTTTGTCTTCTGATTGGGAATCCATCTCATTTCGTTTCAACTTCGAACCTAGGCGTCCCGAGAAGCCCAACGTCGGAGCTCCCTGAGATGTCAAAAGCGGCTAGCGCAGAACCTCTATGACTCTATGGCCAGCCGCCTTTCGCAGCCTCCCATGTCTTCGTAGCTCCGTCTCCAGAAGAGCCAAGTCTATGTAAGCCCAAGCAAAATGCTTGAGCCCCAGAGTGGAGGTAACGGGTTGCAAGGCTGAGGATTCCATCGCTCACGAAACCGACACAAATTCAGAATACCGGAGAGCCTCCAATCTGCCGTGATAACTTTGATAACAGATGCAACACGAGAAGAACTGGGGTCCATGCCAAAGTTGATGCCAAAGTTAGTATTGAAGAACAGGTGCCTTAGCTTCGCCAGGCTTCAAACCGACCAGCCCAGTCCAACAAAGAACCAGTCCGAACTGGCCAAGTCGCACCAAATGAGCGGCACCACGAAGACCGACCCGACCCTTTGCTACCTTTGGAAGGGCTCGAAAACTTGGCTCCATCCATGCCTCTCAGGGAATTGCATCCATGCTTGAATTGAAGCAACAAAATGGTGCGACGCACGGTTCCTGCCTGAATCTCTAATAGGAGAGGCAACGACTCGGAATTGTGCCTAAGCTCATATGAGTCATATTGAGTCATATGTTTGGCTTGAAACAGAACCAGGACTGAAGCCGCCGCCTGTCTGCAAGCGAGATGCTCAGACAAAGATCGATATGATCGAACTAGAGCTGCCTCGAGGCCGTTTTCCAAGGTCACATCCTGAGGCAGGACAACGTGAGAGAGAGAGAGAGAATGAGAAGGTTGCGGCCCGTCCTGATCGGGCGGCTCCTTCCAACAAAGGGCGGCCAGGAGGAGGAGGAGGACACAGCAGCAGATCCCATAGCAGAAGAGCTTCGGAGCAACCTGAATGCAGTGGCCACTGTGGCCTGCGGCCCTGTGGCCTGCGGCCCTGTGGCCCTGTGCACTCACGGCATGGGGAGATGTGCAGCCAGGCCACGGAGGATGCGGACATCAGTCTATGAAGGTTGCAGAAAACGTCGGGGAAACGCTACACGGATGCTTGATCAGCTGGGGCGCCACAAGTGTCCTGCTGCACCCTCAAGTTCAAGCCTGAAGCAATCTACAAAAGAGAAGGCCCCAAAAGGAGCCAGGTCAGTCATGTCCCAACAAGTGTTCCTGCAAGGTGATTTTGTTGACTGATGGCTTTCATGCACTGAGCAGGGCGGCACACGCTTCAGCTCCGAGCCCCCTGAGGTTGCCGCTGCCTGTGCGGCTTCACATAGAAAGGGAGCTTGTAACCAGCGACCTGAAAGCGATGGCAGAGAGGTTGGCGAGAGACACGTCGGGCGAAATCGGCGTGCGGCAGGAGGTTCGCTTGGACAGCGCATTGAGCAGCCAGTCGATGTCACCGATGCCGCCTATCGGAAACGAGCATTCGTCGGATCCTAAACACGCAGGTGGCAAATCGCGAGCTCCTCAGGGGAGCGAGACCGAGTCGGCGCAGCTCCAGGCCTAAGTTCAGCTTCACAGGCCAAGTGCAAGACTGCCCCTTGCGACAGGCCAAGTGCACGCCCGTTTTGGCTGGTCGTCGCGCGGCTCAACCCAGGTGCAGCGCTGCACCCTCAGGAATAGGTTGGCTCACCACAGCCTTCGGGGCTTTAAACTCTAAACCGACCAGAAGGTTTCCAGATTGCCAAGTAGTACCGCTTCTACCTGGAGCTGGCGCCTGGATGGTGAAGGCATGCTTGCTTCCCTGCAGGATGCGCAAGCTGACGTTCGCCTGCCAAAAGCAACAGGTTCATAGTGACAGAGCCAGCAACTGTGGACGATGGTTAGGCCTTCTCGTAAGGCGTGGCTCCTGCTCTCAGCCGTGCGAAGGACGGATAATAGCCAACGCCGACCTTTGCGGATGCGGCATCCCCGTCTGCAAGACGGATCTTGCCTCTTGGGTCACAGCCGGCTTGCCGCCAGCTGTGTGCTCGATACGCCCAGCGACCACAGCAGCGAGGATCTCCTCTGCACCTCCGCTCAAAGCTGCTGCATCTAGCCAGAAAGCAAGCACTTGCAGGGAGCACGCTCATCGCTCCAGCGCACAGCCGAGCAGAAGTGCGCCACCTTGACACAAAAAACTAAGCTGCAATCTTCACCATTCAGAAGCATTGAGGACACTCTGAGCGATTCTTGCAAATCTCAGAACTCCGCTTTCTGGACTGAAGTTGAGCATCCTCTGGCTTGTTGCATGACCACCTGAGAAGCTGTGTTGCTGTCAAGCTGTGCTGCAGAAATACTGCGAGCCGAGGTGCCCCAGAAGGCTTCAACAAGTCACCTGGCTGGAGCCGACCTTCCTCCCAATCACGGAGTATCTCGGCGTGGCATGCCGGCTCCACAGACGAATCATGCCAGCTAGTCACCACTGCTTGGCCAGTTGCTTCCAGACCGACGAGAGTGAAGGCTCCTGACTGGATTGCTGGAGCCCAGGCGGCGTGGGGCGCTGGGACTCTGGCAAATCACGTGCCGCCACGCATCCCGCATGCCCTTGCGTGATGGACAGCTCCGGGCCTAAGCCACGCAGCACATGAGCTCACATACAAAGTCCACAGCCGCGATTCCGTCGCACCAAAGAGATTTTGCCACTTTTGAGCTCGAATCGGGCTCCGGGTGTCCGCACACATAATGCATGGACTGGATGATGCGGAACGACAACGTGTGCAGTAATTCACCTGCACGGGCATCGAAACGTTAACTTGAACGCAGGGCTCGGTGACGGCTTGGGTGTTCCATCTATGACCTGCTGGCACACAGCACATCGCAGCAGCGCTTGAGTGGCGCCGCATCGAGCGCATAGGCTTGCGCGCCTGAAGCGAAATTGAAACGATCAAACGGTTTGGGTAATTTCTCGATCGTGCCCCTTTTCCGCATGTGGCATCTGTGCAACTCTTTCTTGCTTGCTGGTTAGCTTGCTTGTTTCCTTCCTTGTTTGCTTGCTCGCTCGCTCTCTATCTCTCTTTCCTTCACAAAGCATGAGGGCAAGCCGGCAAGCCATCGCAGTGGCCTCTATAATACGTCTCTTCTTCCACACAGCCAAGAGGGACGGCAGTTACGCGCGTGTACGCGCCCTGGGTCAGTGGTCTCACGACGAGCGGTGGCTCTCTTTTCTTTCTTTCGCCAGGGCTAGGGTGAAGGGGTTGACCCCTCTCTCTCTCTCTCTCCCGGGCATGGGACGGGTCAGCATCAAGCCCACCCGATGCCTTTTGATCGGGTTTCGGGGAGTGAAAAACGAGTGTAGGGCATCCGCTGCTAAAGCCTTAAAGACTGCGATAACGGTTTTAAAATGCAAGTGCACTCTCTCAGGTACATATGTCTTCCCCCAGTGTTCTGTGATATTGCCAAGCGACAGCAAAAAGGAAAAGGACAAATTAAAAGATCATAGAACACTGCCACAACTCTTACCCTGCTGTTTACAACTCAGCTACATCAGGGGTGTTTGCAAGAGGTACGGCACGGTGGGGACAGACTCATGTTGAAATCCCCCTGGCATAAGGCCAAGTGTCTCAACTGAAAGGGGGACACAAAATACTACACCGGATGAATTGGCATCCCCCAGAAAAACTGCGCATATGAATTATCAACGAGTATGGCAGGCGGAGTGGAAAGTCTTGGCCGTATGGCCTCAAAAAGTTTGGGTCCAGGCGTTGCAAGTCGGCAGCAGACGCATGAAGAGAGGACGATTGGCGATGTCATCTGCCGAAGCAGGCTATAGTGCATGTGAAGTTAAATTCGCTTCCCTTCCCCCTTACGACAGGCATGAGGGTATGNCTCAAAAAGTTTGGGTCCAGGCGTTGCAAGTCGGCAACAAACCCAGGAAGAGAAGACGATTGGCGATGTCATCTGCCGAAGCAGGCTATAGTACATGTGAAGTTAAATTCGCTTCACTTCCCCCTTACGACAGGCATGAGGGTATGTTACGAAGTCCTTTCGGTACAGTTAGTCCAAGACATGCATGTGATCCCCCGGTGCTGGGATACGAACGGTCTAAGACTCTAAGAAGAGAAGAAGGTCCTGCGATCCCCCCATCTCAAGTCAAACAACAACCCTAAACCAAGGGTAAACAGCACTGTTGAAAGGCAGGCCCTTCCCCCGTTATGCAGTCGAAGGATGAATTTGCTTTTTAGCCAGCTCACTGTGTTTCTCACTGGGGTCCTCGTTGTTGCCTTTCCCTTGCCGCATGCTGTCGCCGTCTTTGCCTGTCGGCACGCCATTGTATCTTGCTTTTGACTTCCAAGCTGGTTTCCACCTTCCACGGTATACGTGGGGGTCCGCAGCCATGTTCCCCCATATCCGGGAACTGGATGCTGCATTCCTCCGGCGTCGTGGCCACTCCGGTGTGACTGGCGCTCTGGGTCCTAGGTTCACGTCCCCCGCAGTAGTGTCAACGTTGGTGTTGCTATTCTCCTCGTCGCTAGTGCTGTGGGAGGATGTTCCCCCGTCCGTTCGTGGTGAACTTGGCAGAGGTGGTGTGACTGCCTTGATGTCCCCCGCCTCGTTCCAGTAGGCGAGCGCTGTCTGGTCACTGTGTGGTCCCTGTGGTTCCACAGCCTGTTCCCCCCAGCGGGCCACTGCTTCCTCCCATAAGGGCTCGGCGCTGAAAGGGTCGTACGCTAAGTTCATGATTAGCTTGCGAGGGTGTCGCCCCCGTCTACGGTAAAGTTCGAGGAGTGCTTTGGCCTTGGTCTGGAGGCTGTCCATTTCCCGGGCTTCACGCAGCTCTCGAGCCACCTGGTCCCCCTCTGCACTGGTGTAGTTGCGACCCAAGCTGACGTCAAAGAACGTGTCGTCCTCTCCCCCNGGAGGCTGTCCATTTCCCGGGCTTCACGCAGCTCTCGAGCCACCTGGTCCCCCTCTGCACTGGTGTAGTTGCGACCCAAGCTGACGTCAAAGAACGTGTCGTCCTCTCCCCCGCCTTCCTCCTTTTGTAGTAGGAGGGGTCGACTAAGCCAGGTGGTTTCCACGGGCGCGGGCTTCTCGAGGAGGCGGTGCCACGTCGCGGTATCTCCGACCGCTACTCCATCACACTGGGTCTTCACTAGATTTTCGGTTGTCCGGCTTACTAGTTCTCCCCCCTGCGCTGGTGGAGGGTATCTCTGTTCCAGACCATGTAGGCGGCACCGGCTGTCTTGGCGAACGTGATTTTTTCTCATTCCAGGAAGGCACTTACCTTTCCCCACGCGGCATATACGGCATATGTAGGCCTCCGCATTCTTTGCCATGTCTTAGAGCTCGATGTAGGCAGACTGGACTACGTTGTCGTCCTTGCCACTTGCTCAGACTTGTACTGGAGGTAATCCCCCGCCCAGCACCTCAGAAGCAGGTCCCCCGACAGCCTTTGCACGAGGAAGCAGAAGTGGGTCGGTTCCCCCCGCAGAGTCCTTCACTTTGAAGCTCTTGCAGTCCCGAAGTCCCCCTCTTTGACAAAGTGCTTGCGAGCTTGCCGGTGAACTTGAGTGGCGGCAGGCTACCCTGCGGAAGAGGCTAGTTACGCTAAGAAGGAAGGGGCAGATCGACTCCCCCCTCGACGGCACAGGAAGAAGGAGGGAGAGTCACTGCCACGGCTCCCCCCCTTTTGAGAGCGCGAAGACGTCGTGGTTGACGAAGACGATGAAGGCACCTGGAGCCAAAATGGCTCAACCCCTCTCTCTCTCTCTCTCTCTCTGCTTTGCTTTGCTTTGCTGTGCTCTTTTGCTTGCTTGCTTGCTTGCGTGGGGTATGAGGGTCGAAACCCTCTGGCCCGTAGGCCTACCCCCCCGGCTCGCGTCTGTCAGTCGGACTGGGCCCTTCGGGGGTATGTGCCTGTGAGACCCCCCCGAATCAGACACCCCTCCTAAACCATGACCATGAAACCCGAAGCAGGCACCACACAGGTCATCCAGGGACCCCTCAACCAGCTACAGACGGGTTTGCTGTGCACCCGGCGCAGGCACCAGGCCCCCCTCACGGCTGTAGTTCTGCAAACGTGCCCGTCACGATTATGGCTGGCCACACCTAGCGGGTTCCCTGAAGCAAAGCGGCAGCAGATATGCTTGCTCAAGCACCGCTGGGAAAGGCGACGGGAGCTCCCTCGAGGGCACAGCCTCAAGGCAACCCCGCGCCTCCCCCCGGATGCAAGGAGGCGACACAGGCCCCCATGGCTACTCTCTCTCTCTCTCTCTCCCTCCCTCTCGCATACTCAGCAATGGGCATGGCCGGCACAGGTTGCCAGGCCAAGGGCGGCTCTGAACAGAGAACGTCACCAGCGAACAGGCTCTTGGCAGCAAGTAGGACCTGAGCACTGCAGCACCGACAAAGACAGGCCTACAGTAATGGCGTCTGCCGCCCGGACTCCATCCGATCGGCTTGCAACCAGGCTGGAGGGCAGGGCCTGCATGGCCTGCGGCTCTACGGCATGTCGCAAGAGACTCCGATCCGACGCAGCCTTTGCCTCGCTGGGCTCTGCAAGAGCTGGAGAAGGTCGTGCTCGGGACGAGCATACGGTGCGGTGCAACGACCAATGGATTCCTTCAGAAGCGAAGTGTCGCATCACAACCCTATGCGGCTATGGGTTTCATCGCGGGTGCTCAGGCCCGGGCTGCCACATTTGTCATCGCAGTATCGCACCTGGCTTAAGGCGCACTCAGATCATCGAACAGTTCTGCGCCGCTGTGCCACTTAATCCGAGAAGGATCAAGAAGCTGACGGCCCCTTGTAGCTGGCGACCATTGGATTTAGGAGTCGGTTTGACATTGGTTTGTCTTTGGTGGTTTGGTAGCCCTGCGCGGAACCCGCCCAACCTGCCGGACCCCGAACTCCGAACTGCAGCACCCTGCGCGAGTCCGAATCACTACTCCAACTACTGACTACTGTGCGACGGAACGACTCCAAGGGCAAGATTCATGCCGGATTCGATCCTGATCCGGTGTCTGTTCTTTTTCGGACAGCCCACACTTCGTCAGTGGTTTACCTGAGCAAATGGGAGGCCGGCTTTTCAGGGCGAGGTTGTGGTTGTCGACGGGGCAGCTGTGGCCGCTGGTGGCTTAGCAAGGGCAGTGCAGGCGACGACAGCAGGGAGGAGTGAGCTGGCCAGGGCAACAGCTGCCGATATCTTGAAAAGCGCAACCTCCCCCAGACAGTGAAGAAGGAGACCTCCAACCCAGGCAGCACTTCCTTGACCGACACCTACCCAGCAAGAGCCCACGAGGCTCTGCATCGTTGCTTGGAGCTGCTCCGGTGCGATGTCGTAAACCTCAGATGAACTCTCCCGTATGCAAAATGCTGCAGCGGGTGCCCTGCTCGCCACGACCTGTCAAAGCAGTGCACCAAGCCTTCCATGTAGCTGAGCCTCATCCAGCGTAACAGCCGCATTCGCAATCGAGAAGGTGATTCCATGAAGCAGCTCTCCAGGAAGCACCCAGGCAGCATCCCAAAGCCATGCAATCCAAGCCTGCAAGGGTCAGCTGGTTAGAACTGGTCAAACGGACCATCTTGACGCAAGCAGGATGAATTGCGAAAACAGCCGTTTCGATGACATGCCTGCCGAAGGGCTGTGCAAAACAGTGCCAGGCTCATGATCGGCCTGGACTGCATGGTCCGACTTCGATGGTTTTAGACAACAATTCATCCTTATCTTGCTTGGTATCCCGGCAGCAGCAACCAGGAATGCAGGCAAGCCGCATGATTCCAAAGCGGTCGATGATGTTTTTGGCATAATAGAAGAAGGGAATTTCAGAGATGATCATGCACACGGCACTGAGACCCATGATCGTGGAAGATCCGTGCTTCAGGTGTTGTAGCCTGACGTATGTGTACGTCTGCATTATGCCCTCCCCGAGCCCCAAAGCCACCACGATTGCCAGCGTCACTGCTACGCGTGGTGTCGTGACGAAGCGCATCAACTCTGCTGGTCTTGGCCGCGAGTGTAAAGACTGGGCGACACCTTCGTTCACGTCTTGACTTCCTTGGGCAGAGACCATCTCACTGGATGTCGACAAGAGTTGCTCGCGCGAAGCCGTGCGGGACAGACCCACAGCAATGCCAGACATTGCCAAGCCAACTGCCAAGCTCTCCAAAAAGATAATATCATAACCGAGGGATGCATTCAGCCACTGCACAAGAAGTCCAGTCAGCAAGGATCCCGTGGCAAAGCCGACCCCTCCCCACAGCCTCACTTTGCCGTAAGTTTCCTTTCCAACATAGCGCAAAGTGATCTCTGTTAACAGACCACCAGGGGAGCATGCTGCCTGCACACACACCAATGACAATACCCACCCAAAGCACCAGCGTGCCGGAGCTAATCGAAGAGCCGGCCACACAGCACACTGGCAGCACGCCTTCAGCAACGAAGTCCAAGCAAACAAATACTGTCTCTTATGAGCAGTCGTTCGATCTGCTAAGAAACCTATGAGAGGGCCGGTGATAATCGGTGCCACGAGCCCTAGTGCGGAGATGAGACCGATTGCAGGGCCTGGAAAGCCAGCTCGTTCAAACAGAATGACAACAAAGCCCTGGGGCCTTTGAACTGCCCATGCAAAACCAGACAAGAACTGCAGCAAGATGAGGTTCACCACTGTAGCAGAGCCCACGATTCGCGTCTCGGCCGACCCAACATCTGCATTCTGAGCACAAGTCATACGTGCTGTACAACCGGCATGGCGGAGCACGGAAACTGCTGTGCAATCCGCACATACTAAGCGGGCGACTTACGGCTCTGAGCCGGGACTTGCAGCCGATCTCACAGGAACGTCTCTTCTGCAAGGTGCTTGTAACAGGCACGAGCCGGCTGTCCACAAAATACGGAGTCGGCGATCGCCTGCCCACATCCGCCACATGCCCAGTCTGCACCAGCGGACCCGCAGGCACTACCTGCATCGGGGGATATGCTGAATTCCGACTGCCGCTGTACACATCATGAGTTTGACACGAGCTGGGTGCCGATCATCTACTTGCTCCGTATGGGATCACCTCGGACTGTTTCTGCAGCTCACAAATTGAATGCCTTGTGACTGCGCGTGCTCCTCGGTCCGCGGCCTCGCCGACGCCGTGCCGGTATCGACCGAGTTCGTGCGGCGGCGCTCGTTCAACCAAGCGGCCTGCAGGTCAGCACAGAATCGCTTGCGACTGAAGTATCACTTCTTTGCAGATTTCCGCGTGTCAAATTGGGATGGCAGGTTCTGCTTCCTGAGGCCGATATCGATGTGACGTGCGTACAGGTTGCGTCGGCTCCCGCGACATATTTCTTGCTGTTCTTGCGTCCTGGCTGGCTTGTCGCAACCACGATGCAGTGGTTGGAGAGGCGATCACAGAATAGAGAAAGGTACTTCTGGAACGGCGCTCCGTGCATCAACTGCCTTTCCATGCCCAGAGGCAACCCCTCGAAGCCCGTCAACTGTTGATGCACGAAGGTCAGAATCCAACGGGAAGATTCCAATCGACATGTGGACTTGATGCAGCTTCTGGTGCTCAGCATTCGATAGCATTCGTCGGAACTGCAAATGGCGAGGGTTTCAGTCCCAAACGAGTTTCAGAAATTCATGCCGCCTGTGTCGATGCTTCATCCACGGGCCCTGTCGCACTGAAGATCGCGATAGAATCAGCAGGATGTTTCCCTACCTCGGCGGCCTGCAGCAACAAAGTCAGCCCAAGCCGCTGCGACACCCGTGATGTCAGTGTCGTCCAAGACCTGTGAGATGTGTCGCTCAGAGGATTTGTTTTGGATCTCGTCCGGCCGACAGCGAAGGCTCCGGCGAGTATGGAAGTCTTCTCTGCCTCGTGCGCCATCTGACAACCTCAGACTCGGACACGCTCAGAGCTGCGGGCCCCCGCTTGCTCACTCAGGATGCAGAGAGCGAAAAAAATGCTACTTTCTTCCTCCTCCTCGATGCTGCCCTGTCGACGAGAAGTCGGCTCTGTGCCGGAGCCCGGCGCTGCGATCCACTTTTGTGGACTGTAGCATCGGCGGCACTCGAGTCCCAAAACCTGGCCGAGGCAGGCCCATACCTCCGGGAGACTGTGTACATCTCTGCCTGAAAAGGCAGGGTCTACCTGTCCCTTGGGGACAGTCCGGCCTGTCACAGCGCTGTACAAACTGCATGCCCATTCAATCTTGGACGCGGGTGCAGGGTTGGGAAAGCCAGCTCATTCCTGGACTGCGGCAAGCGGAATGCTTCAATTGTCGAGGACGTCACATGAGCAAACCCAATCAAGCCCACCTGATCTTTTGCCATTGGCGCCATTGGTTGGACCGACTTCTCGGCGCGGGTCTGCCTCCATGGCAGGTTTCCCTATTTCGGAGTGAACCCCAGAGGTTTGTTTCAGTCAAGTGTGCCGTGCCTGATGATATAGAAAAGGTTCATAAGCTGGACCTGCTCGAAGAAGCACCTCCCTCAATTTAACCTAAACATACTCGGTTTGTGAACTGCCAAACAGCATAAGGCCATCGAGTCCATGCCACGCTGATGAAGAGAACGACACATCCGGCGATGATCCCCGCAACCAGCATGTTTTGGCGATAGATGGAGACAGTCACGGCTATGAAATTCTCGTACCCCTCCAGCCCGGATCCGCAGTAGTCCTCCAACACAAGCAAAACCAAAGCAAAAAAGTTGGAGCATGGATTGGACTCGGGTGCTCCTGACGGCATTGCTCCAAGGTGAAGCCAGCACCGGCTGCCATTTCGATGATCTTGCACACACCCTGCCCAAAACATAAGCAACGGCTGCCTCAAGAGGCATGCAAACAGCCGCAGAACACGACTGCCTCTGCTGATCCAAACTGCTCGTCGACGCCAGAAATCAGAGGACCTGACTGACATCTTCCTCACCCCAAGGCCGCTCTAGCTGACTCCCGCTCTGCGCTGCCCTGTGCAACCAAGCAACAGAACCGGGGATGAGAAGGATCTGCCAAAATAAAGGCCTAGTTCATCTTCGACACGCAGTAGCTGCACGCTTTGTTCAGCTGCTGAGGCTTGGACCGCGTCCTCTGCGAGGCCTTCGTGCTGTGTCTGGCACTGCCGTGCTGCCCCGTTAGCAGCACGAAGGTCGAAGAGCTCCGTTGGTTCGCAGCCTGACCATTACTTTGCTATTCCGCCCACACGCCGTCAAATCATGCGCTGCATCGAAGCAGCATGTCTGGTACGTTCGGCAAGCGAAAGATTCCATGCGAGCAAAGAGGTCCTGGTCGCAGACAGGACGTGTCACACATGCTTTCCAAAGCACACGTCAGAAGTCCACACAATCGACATGCTTGCTGCCAATGCAAAAGGCTGCCAGGCGGCTGAGTGGGCTCCCTCATCTGACCAGGTCCCACCAGATTCGCCAGCCTGGCATTTCAATTCTCCGCAAATGCTGTTGCAAAGAGGCTTCTAGGCTTTTTCGGGCTCGGAGCCAGGCGTCTACGCACGCCGCCTTGCAAACCAGCTTGATGCGCCTGCAAGGAGCTTCTGCTGAGGCCATCCACATCTTGCGCATACTTGGCCTGCAAGAGCGACATGGTGCTGGCACCGCGGTTCTAGTCTTGCGACTGTGACGTTGGTTGATCGGCGAGCAGCGAACAAGCCCGCTGTACAGATGAATATAAGGAGCATGACCACGCCAATCAGCAGATAGATTGTCATCAGGCAGCGGTAGCCCTTCCTGACTGTCGTCAAAACACGAAAAGAGCTGCATGCCTTCACACGGGATGCTTCGTCCGCGGTGCCTCACGGCATATATCCCCAGGCCAGCCAACAAAGCAAGGCTGACACCGGCAGCGAGCACCACGTAGACCGCAGTGGTGCTCATGTAGCCTTCGATGACCTGCTGACACGGAAGCTGGCATTGGTCTTCTTGAGAAGCTCGCGCGCCTCTTGATTGTGCAGCACAAACCCGCAGGCAGCGGCAGCTATGAGCCCACAGATGAGCACAATGGCGGTGAGGATGTAGAACATCTTCTTGGACTTCTCCTGTCCCCGCACATTATCCCATCAAGAAAGAAAGAGCCGCTTTCGTCTCTCCCGAGTACCGGCTGTCCTGCCTGGCGCCCAGAAGGGCAGAGGCAGGTCTTGCAGCACAGGCCCCAGAAGCAGATGTTGATTGGGATCAGGACGACCCAGGACCTGCAGTTTCGATCATCTCACGTCGCGACGACATTGACAGCCCATTCGGGCAGAACTGGAGTCTGCAGACAAACTTGCGAGCTTTTCACTTTCGCCAAGCAACAGCCCAAGCAGTGCTCGCATGCAAGGATCGCCCATGAAATCTTCTTGGCACTCTTTCAGATTGGAAGCATGGTCAAGCAGTTCGCTGGCCCATTTCTCTGGACCTGGCCACGGCATCAACGCCCGACATCCATGCACTTGGTCAGACTTCGTTCTGGCCTGCTGACGCCACCTCGCCGGCCGGCGCATTTTTGCAGGATGAATACCCCAAACTGTCAAGAACGCTTGCATCGCCTGACGCAAAAAAAACTATCGCACAGACCATTGAAGCTCGTATTGCAACAATTGCAAGAAACCTCGCCTGTGAAGCACTCAACATCACACAATGACTTTCCATTCTCGATCCGGCTGCTGCCCGTGCAGCCAGGAACACACTTCGCCAAGGCTTGGTCAGTGCTGCTTGCCTTGGGCGTGGCAGCAGAGCATTCTCACGCCGAACATGACGCCTAGCCGCCTAGCCGGCCTGGCCAGGAAACTTCAGCCGAGCATCTGCGGCCCACGTTCGGTCACATCTGGAAGAGGCCAGTCCCGTCACCGTCTGCACCGATGGCCTCGCAGAGTCGAGGCGACAGGCCCGACAGCAGGGCGCACAGACAGGGCAACGCGGTGCGGCCCACCTCTCGCCACATCTGCTGCTAACAAAGGCACACCCGCGGCCCTGTCCCCAGTGAACACAGTCTGCATTGCCTCACATCGGCGAGATCGGCTTCATCAGCTTCTAGCAACAGCACTACAGGCTGGATGTGGCACTAAGTCATGCAGCAAAGCTACTATAGTTAGCAAGATAGTGGCCCATGTCCTCGAAGGCCGCCAGCGTAACGGCCGAGACTGCATCACCATTTCCGTAGGCCATGACATCGTCTCGAAGCACTCTTGTCTCGTGATGCGAGTCACGACCATATGGTGGCCAACTCATCAACGGCAGGCCCTGCCATGCATCATCGTCATCGCAGCCGAAGAAGGCTTTGGCAACTTCGTATGTGCGGGTCCCTTTGACAAAATGATACACTACATCTTCGGCTCCATCAGCATCAACCACTCTTCCTGG
This sequence comes from Symbiodinium sp. clade A Y106, assembly GCA_003297005.1. Classification (NCBI taxonomy): domain Eukaryota; class Dinophyceae; order Suessiales; family Symbiodiniaceae; genus Symbiodinium; species Symbiodinium sp. clade A. The sequence continues at coordinate 17,510 of BGNK01000364.1, read as the reverse complement.
CTTGATGTCAGGGCTTGGCTTCTGCATGGCAATTTTTTGCAAAATCTGTTTCAATCCAAGCATCTCTGTTCCAGGAGAGTGCGGCGCTCCCCTGAACTTCCGTAGGCATTCAACCATGCACGTGAGCCAAAGCCCAGTCCATGAAACACTTCGTGTATGACCAATGCCCGTGCAGATGACATCAAGGTCTCGCGGGGTATCGAAGAAAAGTCATATCTGGAGTACCAATTGAAAACGATGTGGATAGGCCTCCCGTTCTGATCTGCAGAGCATGAGCCTCCAGTGCCACCAATACCAGGCACTGGAGACGGTCCAGTAATACTCAGCACGACGTCCGCCTGGACACCCTCTTCGCAGAGTGCATCCTTGGCTCGGCTCCCACTTCGAAAGACCGAAGCCTTTTTTCGCAGCTCAGACTCTGCAGGCGCTAAGGGCATCGGATACCGAACAGATCACAGTTTAGCAAGACTTCTTTTGAGATTAAACAACGCCATTAATAGATAAACACCAGAACGACAAGCATTAATGTTTCATCTGGTCTCGGGAACTGCAACATGCGATCCTTTCACACAATCAGCACTGCAGTAGCTGCCCAACTGATTGGTGGTTCTCCACATCGATGGAAAGGAGCCTTCTGATTTCTGGAATTTTAAGTTCCCTTGCACCGGCTTCAAATTTAAGTACTTGGGGATGTCTGCCCCGTGCTTGTGAACTGCATCAATGACAAAATCGCGCCAAGTCGGAGTGATTACATCCTCAGCTGTGCATCGGCACCATTTGTCCTGAGTCAAGATCTCCATGGCGACTGCATCACGGTTGCAGTCATCCGGGCCTGATCCTGTGGGCTTTGGCTCGGTGGGAAAATTCACACGGTACCAGTCACCCTCGTTGAAACAGTACCTGTCACGCAGGAGAGGGTTTGCTTGTACCTTGTCCTGGTATAAGGTGTCAAAGTTATAGTGGATCCGGACAGGGTTGGTATTGGACTGCGACAGCGTCCCACCACTCAATCGTCGGTCTTTCCGGCCCCTAGCATAGCTCTGGACATCATGCTGCAAGGACCTCCCGTACTTGTCCACGATTTGATCCAAGAGGGGCTTTGGTGAGAGACCTCGGAGTGGTACTTCAAAGCCTTCTGATAGCCTTCTCCCCTCGAAGTCGTCTTTGGCACGCATGGCATCGGCGCGGATCTCCTTAATTATCTTCCCTGCGTGCTCCATGCCACGCATTTCATGGAGAGCATGTCCAGCAGCTTCAGAAGAGACGAGCCATGCAAAAAGACACGAACAACTCAATCTCAATCCATTCCGGGCCAGCGGAAAGGCCATGCTCTGAGAGTGGCCCGAACACATCAGCTTTGTGCAGTCTGAACTGGTGTCAGACACCTTGCACCCTTTGAGCAAAGCACACAAGTCATCAAGCCAGATCTAACAGAACAAAGCCAAGCAAATTTGCCTCAGCACCCTCGTGCGAATCGAGGACAGCAACTTAGGCTGTAACAGCTTTCAAGGTCTGTTAGTGCTTGCCTGTACCTGAAAGAATCGGAAAGATGCACTAGACCAGAGATGTCAAAAATAAGATCCGGGCACAGTAGGCCACCGTCATCCGAACAGGCACGGGGACAAGGAAAAATGTAAGACCCTCGCTGATGTCCGCCGTCCACGTGGAAAAGGTCGAACCGCGCATTTGGATGCTGCTGGTAGTACTCCGGCCTGTGCACGACTGCGAGATCGAAACTTGTAACCCTGACCATCGCGGCTTTTCTGCAGCAACTAAGCTATTAGCAGGGTAGTGCCGCTGGATCCTTCTACCAGGTGTAGGCCTCCGATCTGGAAATCAGACGGGGAGAGACATGACTCTTGCCCGCCAAGGCCCGAGCGATCCGGCCCGAAGATCGATTGCAGCACCTCGATTCGAGGGAAACAAAATGTTGAAAGCAGACACGCTGCACATGTCAAACCGCGCCTTCGCGCAAGGCTTGGTGTAGGTGTGCTCACATAGGTCGAAAGCAACAACCCTCGCTCTCGGGTTTGCAAGCCTCAGATGCTGCTGCCTTGAAGCCAGTGGGTTGCAGCAATCCTGGCGCTTCAGCCGAGTCGCATCATCAAGCAAACGGAATGACCCGCATTGAAGCCAACTTCGAGAAGCACAGGCTCACATCCTCGAGGGACAATCCAGACAGTTGTTATCCGAAAAACTTGAGGCAAAAAGCCGTGCTTGGGGCCGTGCCCTCACACAGCGACTGTGACAATCGGAACAAGTTCCTGTCTGGAAACCGTTTAGCATATAGGCTTCGACAGAATCCGAATCCGAGTCGCGGCTGTTTGCGGAGTTTCAAAATCTTGCACCCGAGTGAACATGGAAACTCTGTCATGCCTCTGTTTCGCTTCCATGTCTGGCTGTCGTTCCCAAGAGTTCCTTGATGTGGCTCTTGCATTGGTGAAAGCACTCGCCACATGTCTGAGCCAAGGCGCCACGTGTGCATTATGTTGCCTTCACACGGCTCACCGGAGGCCTGCAAGCAAAGTCTCAAAATAAAATCTACTTGCATGTACTTCAAAGTGCTGCGACAGACACCGCAGCCTCGACGCACCTCCGCAAACTGGCGAAGGCATCGGAAGCCAGGGCCTGTCTGCTCGCAGCAGTTGCAAACTTGGCAGATTGAGATTTCGAAAGTTGCGGCCCCTGCCTCCTCAAAAGTTCTCATCGACTACAGGCCGGAAGTCTCCATGGCGGCGCCTAAGCCAAGAGGACTCTGACCCCTTGGGGAAAAATCCTTCCCTTGACTCGACCGGCCTGAACCTTCCCTACTTGAAAAGTGCGGGCTGAGACTTAGATGGAAGCCAAATGAAGAAAATTACCCAAACAAAGACACAGAGCAGCAGCGGCCTGTGCTGCAATCGCAGCACCCGGAGCGCGCCATTGCAAGGTATTGCCCGCCATGGTATGTCGATCGCTCAATGTGCACGAGCACATACGGTCATTGCTGGTGATGTTCGAGGCTAAAGACACCAAAAGCCATGGCGAATGACCCGTTGCTGTGCCCTTGTTGTCAATAGGCTCTCGGGCGAACGGAGATGAGCAAAGCAGGGTGAGCAGCCTAGCAGTCGTTTTGACATTGGATGACAGCTGGCACACCTCAGAAGTTGCGAAATCTCGCCGCACTGAGCTCGCCAACACAGCCCCCCCTGGCAAAGGGGGCAGTTCCTTGGCCACGGGGTCGACACTGCAGTAGTTCAGGTGAAGCTGAGCGGGGACTTCGGGTTCTCTGGGGTTGGCTGGGGGAGTCAAAGCTGCAGGTGCCCAGCCAGCACTTCGAGCGCGTCTTGTGACTCTGATGCTACAAGACTTGAAGGCAAATACCGAGTTGCCACATGCAGAAACGACGCTTCCGGGTCTCGGCCGATACTGAGAAGAAATTACTTGCGAGAGTGGCTTTCTAGCTTGCAAAGGTTCGCACGGCCTCGAACCCTCGAAGTCACGAAGCCAGCAGGCTCAGAAAGGCACCCCCTAACCCAGCAAAGGGACCGAACAGACATTCGCAAAACGCAGATCTGAATCTGAGCAGCACGCGACCCAGCGGTGAGAGGGCTGCGTCATAGCACCCTGCGCCACATGCCTCAGGCTTCTGTTGCCAGGGCAACCATCCCCTGAAATTGTTGATGCATGTGGCCTGTTTTCCACCTGCGGGCTGCCGGACACACTCGCTGCTGGGCTTCCTGACCCAGACAGCGGAGCCCATGCTGTGTTCGTGGGACATGCAGCGGGCCTCCCGCTGCAGCCTGGGCCTGGGCAGGCAGCGCGAGCCTGGTACTGGGCAAGGATAGTCATCCGCAGTCCCGTACTTGCACCACGCAAGCGCAGCTAAGTGGCCGTGGTACCGGTGATGCCGGCAGAGTGACTCCGCACTGTGCCGCATGAAGGAAGGGAGCCGGAGCCGACAGGAGGTTTGGAGTTTGGACCGTTTGTGCCCTGGCTGCTTGTGCCGCTTCAGCAGCCGCCTGTGCGGCTTGAATCCCCTGCACAGCTTGCATCTGGGCTGCTGCCTGAGCAGCTTGGGCAGCCTGGGCTGCCTGGGCAGCTTGCGCCGCTTGTGCTGCTTGGACAGCTTGGACTGCTTGCGCCGCTTGTGCTGCTTGTGCTGATTGCGCTGCTTGCGCTACATGCGCTGCTTGAGCTGCTTGCGCTGCTTGCGCCGTCTGGACCTGCATCTGGGAGTGGGGGTGGGGAGCTCCACAACCCACCGTTGGGACGAAGCCCTGTCCCCCATGCGCCGCCTCGACAGGTGAGAAGACTTGCGCTGGCGGGCCGTCGTGTGCCATTGAAATTGGCTCCGATGGAGGTGGCCCAGAAAGCAGCTCTGCCATTGGTTGCCTCAGCCAACGACCCAGGACCCCAGGAACAGGCTACTCAGAAAACCCCAGCCAAGGAGCTCTTGATAGCCGTCGCTCATCGGCACGAAAACCCCAGCAGGAGAAGTGGGGTTGGCTGCTCGCATGATCTTAGCAAGGCCAGGCATGAAGTCGCCCATGCTCTGCGGCATGGGATGAATTCGTTCTGTGGGCAAGGCCGAAGGAATGGTGAGACTTTTTGGCGATGTTGGTTGTGGCGGAGGAGATCTTCCCCGATTCGCGCCACTCATGCACTGAGTTCCACCGCAGCCTCAGCAGGGCAAAGCGCAAAGCCAGCAGTCTGTTCCTGTCTCTGAATCTTCCAGCGGCCCAGCTGCAAGGGATTGGTGCGAAGGCAATGCCTTGCCGCACTGCGGGTGACGGGCTCCGCACTGGAGGACTCAAGGAGCGGGCCTCGTGGGCTCGAGTGCGGCTCGAGCGGTGAGCAAAAAAAAACTGTCATGCTTCCGAGGTGAGGCTGTCACGAAGCGATGTCCAAGTGGCTTTGTCGGCTGCCTGCGTGGTCAAGCCCAGCTAGAACACACCTTCGCGCCTTCAACTGTTCTGCTGCCGCATTTCTCAGTCCGTGGCGCAGGCCATACCATTCCTTGGCATGATCACTTCGGCAGGTGTCCACTCAAGGAAAGTTGACGCCGCAAATCTGCAAAGGATCGGAACGGCGAAGTTGATCGCAAATCAGGACTGGTCGGAGTCAGGAAACCAGCAGGCCTTGCATGATGCAGTTTCCATGGGGTCAACAAATCGCATATCAGACAAGGCCACATGGTGCAGCAACTACTCAAGGAAGCTGCAGCTGCATCACATTTGGTGATGGTGCTCCGCCGGGCATGACCTCTAGCACTGTTGCTGCCAAATTACAGCAACACAGCACAGTGCAGCAGAGACCCCTATGACAACCAAAGTGACCGTAGTTTCAAAAACCAAGATGTGGACATCTGGAGATAGCCTGTGAGCAACTGGCTCGGAGATGAAATTCCTCAGCCAATTGCAACCCTTATCCGCAAAAAACTGTTGGCCAATGGGTCGCTCGAAGTCCCTGAGCTCTGCACACGTCAGCCACAATACCTTCGGCTACGACGGCTACGATTTCCTACCGCTGCACGTCTCGTCAAGGAAATTGGGGCCTTCCATCTGGCTGCCGGTTTGTACCGATCTGGTGCTTTTTTCGGACTCCGGCACCTGAGCAAATACTCGCATGGGGTGTTTCCGTTGGCATTGTTGCTTCCGTTGAACTGATTGGCCTCGAGTGGCTCGCACAGCAAACCTGCTCGGCGAATTTTGAGGACAAGCCTCTAAAGCTCTGCAGGCAGACGCCTCCGGCCGGCAGCTTTCGCAAGCGCTTTGGCCCTGATCTCTTGAGCCAAAACCACGTCGCAAATGTAGGACTCGCCTCAACCCAGGGCCAAGGGCTCATGAGGAAAAACACCGAAACCAAAAAAGCATCCTGTTTTGGCTGGTGGCAATTTGAGATCTGTCGCACTGCTCTCACGGAGCCACCTTTCCTGCGAAGGCACGCACGCACGGAGTGGCGTGCGCAGCCGACAGTTGCAGCTCTACTTCTACTATAACGTCTGTCGGTCTGACACTTCAGCCGTCCCAACCTTGAGGCTTTGACGAGGCCTTAGGCATGTGCGGCTTCGTGGACCCTCAGGCACGCTACAAGTAGGTTGGCGTCAGTCGAGACAGCTGCATGCTTCGCAGTTGGATGTCTTGGGATGCGCACCTTCTGCTGTCAGGTGTCCGCACGCATGCAGAAAAAGGATCTTTGGTGTTCGGTAACTTCCCCAACCTCTCCATCATGCATGCTGCAGCAACAAAGCATGGAAGTGAAGCAGACCGCGGAATGTGGTAATTGAACGAAGCTTCAAAACCCAAACTCATCCGAAAAAAGACACAAGAACGGCAGCAGCAGCAGCAGCAGCAGCTCAGAGGGGTGAAGTTGGGCTCGCCACTGACCAGTAACCCTTCAGATTCGGTCCTGCATTGTCTGTGATCGCGTGCCTAGAGGGCGCATAAGCTTCAGCATGCTGGAAAGGTCAGCTGGCAAAGGACCTCGCAAAACGATGCAGCAACACGACAAGTCTCTGCACCTGCACACCCAGGAGCCCGCAGAAGCCACTGATCAGGTTGTCTTCGACCAGCAGCCCTGCAGAATGTATGTCTTCGCGTCTTCTTTGCAGGGACTACGGCCTCAGGGCTCGCGAGCGCGTAACGAGGGCGTATGCTTGTAACTCGTATGGGAGTTTCTTTTTGCTGCGGCAAAACGACCGGGGGAAGATTTTTGCGTATCCCCTGGTCTTCACCTGCTCTTGCTTTCGGCTCGTCCATCCTGCTGGCCGTCCTCCTCGAGGTGGCAGGTTTGGTCGTAGCTGTCCACGGCCCAGCTGTACACGTTCTGATGGTTTCCCCCGAGCTTCGGCACCCGTGTGGTCTCTTTTTTTGCTGTTTTTTGTTTTCTTGGTCTTCTTCTCGACGTTCTCATCTCCTCTTGGGTCTAGCTCCTCGTCTCTTCTGTCTTCTTTAAAGTGCCCGTCCAGTCCGTAATCTCCCAGAAGGCGTCGTCCTACCTTTTTGTCCCGTCGGGATCGGTGCCCCTCTTCGGTGTGCCCTTCTTTGTTGCCCGTCTCTTTCTTGCTGGTACAGTCTCGTGCAGTACCCGAAATCTCGAGGAGGGCCAGGGCTTCCGCTTTGTCCGTGTAATATTTGGGGCCGTTGGTGGCGACCTTGGTCCCTCTTTGGCTTCTGCATGGCAGGAAGTCTGCGAGGATACCTTTGTTGCTCGCCTCTGGGTTTGTCCTCGCCGCCTCCATCCAGAACTTCCGTGCTGCGCCAACTTGTGCCTCACTTCCATGTAAGATGCAGTCAGCCGCGAGGGCCCCCAGCATGCACCTGGGCGCGCCGGATCCCCCTTTGATGAGGGGTGCGTCCCGCTTGGCTGGTGCCGCTTCTCTCTCATTCTTGGTACATAGCACTCCTGGAGTGGGCTCTGCGGGTCTCCTCCATAGCACATAGATCCCGTCAATGATTGCGCGCAGTCGGCGCGTCCCGTTTCCCTCGGTATTTACGGTGTTTCCTTTGGGTCACATGCCGAATACACCGGTGGGCACGGTGTTTTCGGCACTTGCTAAAACTCAGATTGTGGACATCTCGTTTCTCTCGGCATTTACGGTGTTTCCTTTGGGTCGCAGGCCGAATGCACCGGTGGGCACAGTGTTTTAGACTGGGGGGAGTGGGGGGTTTGCTGTGGTGGGGGGCATTGTGTGAGAATATACTTGCTACTCCGTGGTCATGTCGGTGTTGTCATGGATGCAGGCTGCTGCATGGTGCTGCATGATGCTTGCATGCTGCGCTTGGGCCGACATGGGCTTGACGAAATGACGCCAACAGTCTCCTTCCCTGTGTCTGGCTTCATGTGAATGCTTTGGGCAGAATGGCACCGCGCAATGCGCCCACGACTCTTCTTTCTGCTCGTCGCCTGTTTGTTGCCGAAGCCTGGCTTGAAGACAATCTTCGAAGCTCTGCGTCTTTATCGTACAGAGAGAGCTGGGATGCGATCCGTCGCACTACTGCGATTTGACGCATGATGGAAAGTGGCTGTTTTGAAAGAACGACGCGTGGAAGGCGCAGCGAATCTGGAAAAAAGTTGCAACTTTTGCACGCCGTCGGGGTGTGGTGCAAACCACGGTTCACTCGGCAGGGACGAGGTTTTCAGCATTCCTGATACAGCTGGCGCGCGCGCCCATTGCGTCTGGCGCGTCGTTGTTGGTCCCCTCCCAGCGCACAAATTCTTCACCGTCTTGTCCTCGTCGTTTAAAGAGCAGTGAACTAACTGTCTGCACTCTTCGAGAGATTCGAAAGTCCTCGAGGCGCTGGTCTCCGTAAGCCTCCTGTTTCTGCGAGGTTGCCCCCAATGCATGAGGCGAGGGGCTAAGGTCAGGGAAGGACTTTGAGCTGCGTCGGCGCCTTCGCAGCGGGTGTGCCCCCCGACCAGGTTTCGAGGATGACAGGCGAAAACAGAGCAATGGAGCCGATTCTCTGCTTGCTTGCTTGGGGACTGGCCCCTCTGGCCCGGAGGCCTACCCCCCCACAGCTCGCAACGTCTGTCTTCTCACTTTTCTCGGGGTCAGCCACGATGTTCCCCCGAATGGGCCTGTTCAACCCCACAAAGAACACCCCTCCTGAACCATGTCCAGCAGGCACTCGGCCTCCACTCGGGTCATCCGTCGTGTCCGGGAAAGTTGCTCACTGTGGCTTCAGGGCATAACGAAATAGTAAAATTCAGCATGGTTCAGCGACGCAATCCTCAACAGCAAGATTACCCCCATCCTCGTGCCTGAAACCTGCAAGCGAATTCAATAGCTGTAGCAAACCAGGCAGGCACCTTTGTGCACGGTATATAGGGGCCAGGTTTCTCGCAGCCCCTACGGATCGAATGGAAAGAGGGTACAAAGTACGGGGGGTTTTCACGTCTCTTTACGATTCACTTCCCGTGGATCGACGCCGCTCGCACTCCCCGCTCACTGTTCACTGTGGCTTCACATGAGACCAAAGGCGCCTGCTGGGGCAGACGTCTCAACACCACTACGTAGCCCCCGGGGTGGGACGCCAGAGATAAACGGGCCCGGAACAGCACTGAGATGATGAAGCTCTGCATGACATCATGTCCGAGATTTCCCCATCCAGCTGCTGCGGTGGTCACGGCTCCAATCGCATGGGGCACGAACATCAAGGAAAACCAGAACTGGTCAGCCACGAAAGTGGCCCCTTCGCAAGCGAGGAAGAAGCGAGCAGAAATAGTTGCAGGCATTGCCTTCCACACAGCTTCGAAAGTGAGCAGACCGAGTTGTGCCTTACTGGTCGAAAGCACTCCAGCAGGGTGTCCAGGGTGAGAGATCGAAGATGGTGGCAACAGCAGCTGCAATGCTTGATCGAGGTGTTGCTGTGGCTGCGCAGACCTTAAGGATAAACCTCCGGGCTGCTGGATCCAACAGCTTGAGCCAAAAACTCTCTCTCTCTCTTCTTTCACAGGGCATAGGGGGCGAGTGAGACCCTCCAGCCGCATGGGCCCCCCAGTTGAGGAGTGTGAAAGAGATTGAGTCCCCCACGAGTTTGCCAGGAAGTATATTAGACTATAGATACCTCGGGGTTCATCAATCTTTGCGTGGACACGCACATCCGTCTACGGCAGCAATTGTATGATTGCAAACATAAGTAAATCCGTATAAATGTTGCTGACAGAACGACGGTTCCTAGCACTTCACTGTCGACTACGAAGCAAGGGTTCCCAGCGTGTTAGAAAAACAGAAAGCATCTGGAACAGTAATATAGACCAAATCGGGTTCCCCTGCTGGTGAGGATAACTGAGGTATCTGCGACAGTCGACAGCAGGCTTGTTGTTACTTACAGTTCGTGGTATGTCCCCCATTTAGGTGCCAGCAAAAGTGACATACAACTCAGTACTTGTTGAGCAACCCCCTCTCTCTCTCTCTCTCGCCCTGTGCCGCTGCATCCAAATGGTCCCACTGCATGGGTCAGCACAACAACCGCCGGATTCAACTGTGGCCTAGAAATGCTGCATGCAAGAAGATGCGCGAGCACCACCGATCCAAGTCCTGGTGCCAGTCACACTTGTCTCGCCATGCACATCTATCAAACTCTGATTGTCAGGTGTGGCTGAGTGTTCGTCTGGGTCTGCTCCATAAGTGGCATCACCTCAATCACAAAGCTCTCTACTTGCGGTGTCCACAAGAGTGCATTCATATACTGTCTGGGGCTGCCACCGAGCAACGGAAAGCCTTCACTGCTCAGGTGCGCCTTCCAGGAACGAGGCAGGAATTTCGACAAGCCTCGCGCGTTGTTGCAGCTCTGAGTCTTCAGCCCGAATCTGGTGAAGCCTTCCGGTGAGGATTTCCACCTGCATGCATGGATGCCCGTGGTTCAAACAGAGCTGGGCAAACGGGAGAAAGTCGCAGCACTTGCACGGCTACGAAACATGCAGACACGTGCACAACTCTGCCACATCATTTTGTTGATTCCACCCGGGACGAAGCGTCGCAGGTATTGTTCACTCCAGATCCACATCGGCCTTGGTTGTTCAGTTTATCGTACAGAACACGGTCATTTAGCACCCTTGCTGAGGAATTTTGACAGCCGATGAAACGAAGCGCGAATGACTCAGGCACTGGCAAGAGATGCTTCCTTGGTAGGGGGATTCTCCAGCCCAAACTGGATTAACTGCAGCGCATGCTACCATGTAGCAGAAACAACGCGGCCGGGATGCAAGAGCCGACTTTTTGCTCTTGAGGACATCCATCTCCATGGTTCGTGCCTGTTTCTTCGCCTTGTAGTTGGCGATGAGCTTGTCACATTCCTGCAAGCTGACGCAGCTGCTGCATCGACACAAGCCTGCCTACTTGCCTCCCACTACAGAGTACATACTTCAAAGTTCAATTCAGCCATGGCTCGGCTTTCAAGGTCGAAGCGAGCTGATCCGTTAGGCCCATCTGCTCCTTCAAAGCCTGGATTAGCGCACTCTTTGGACGGTTTAGGGCTCCATCCTTTTTCTTTTAGTTCGAGATGGGCGTGGGATGGCATTGCCGGCCTTCTGTCTGTCCTGGATGCGCTGGGACTCTGCCGTCAGGGCTGCCTGACCTCCAACGAAGTCCGTCAGGGTGTAGGCATCCTTTCGCCGAGAGGCCCGAGCCACCTTGCGGGGCACCCGTGGAAGAAGGGACCGGCATGATTGGGATGGCCTTTACCAGCTCCACGTAGGCGGCCTGGTCGGCGGCCTCGCCTCAGCCAGAACTGTTGTGCTCCTCTCCTGCTGTGACCCGGTAGGCTGCTGTGCAACTGGGCGTCGAAGTTTCACTTGCTCGACTTCGGACCGAACTGCGTCGATAACTGCCTGCAGCGACCTGCCAGTACCAGCCATGAAGCCACATGCGGCAGCACACTTTCGTGACCCCGACCTCAGCGCAGCCTTGGTGTCCGTTCCTGAGGTAGTCTCCAAGAGAAAGCCGAACTCCTGAACCACTCAGCTTGTCTGCAGCACAGCTTGTCTTGACAACGGGCAAAGGGTGGCGAAGGTCCTCGTCGTCTTTCTTGGGCTTTGGCCCATCAAGGGTGCCACCCTCGCTATGAAGACTGTCTCTGCACACCAAAAGCTCGCACACAACCGCTTCCAGTCGGAGCCTCGTCTAAGTATTTCTGGAGAGAGTTCATGGCTTTATGCATCACCTTGGCATCAGGCCCGTGCAATGAATGAACGAAGAAAGAGAAAGTCTGTGCATCCTGGTGACATCTACAGCCGCAGCACCTTGGCATTCGTTTGCTGCATCTATGGGTAACACTGAGACTGAGAGGATACTCAGCCGCCACCTTGCGCGATGGATGTTGCCAAGTGCTTGTGCTCCTTCTCGCGAAGCTCTGTGGCTTTGGCCACCACCCAATCAACCCGAGTTATCGCCGTCCTTTGTTGAAGGACGACTGCACTGGGCCGGGTGACTCGTGAACATAGAAACATCCGTCATCCGTGCTTGCGGTTGAGATCAGCAGCTTCTCAGCGGCAACGTCCCTCTCCAGGGTTTCAAGCTGCTCACTCAGCCTGGGTGCCAGAATCAAGCGCATCAGCATCAGTTGCAGCATGGATCTCGTACCCAGTGCTGCCGGGAATCGTAGCGATGTCAGCAGCTTTAGACTGCGCTTTCTCACTAAGGGCTGCCTTAGCTTCCTCGGTGGATGCCGCTTCGTCCTGACATGCCGTGGATGCAAGCGCTCTTGCCGCCAGCATAGTCTTCCCCACGGAACCTTGCACATTTGAATCTTGAGGTTGTCGTCCTCCTGTGCCTTCTCCAAGACCTAACGGTCAGAGCAAAGCGAAACTCCTGACAAAGAGACATATACGCCAGCCGCTAGCTGAGATGAATGCAGATACCATGGAATCGACGAGCTTGGTGATCTTCTCCAGGGCAGGACCTTCTGGAACAAGATCCCATTGGGCAGGGCTTTCAGGATTGAGCTGCACATCTTTACAGGTTCATCGAAGGAGCTTGGCTTTCCTCTGAGAGCACGTTGTTGCCCGGAGGTGGTGTGCGCATTCTGGTGCCTGCTGAATCGCTGCACAACAGCTTCCCAAAATGTCCGTGTCCCGTGCCTCTGAGCCACTTGCAAGAATGTCACAAGGGATTCAGGCTTGAAAATCTCCAGGTCCGTTCCCGACAGCCTGCAGCTGCAGCGTGTCTGCCCCGTCCCCGCATCACTCCAAGCTTAGAAGCAGAGGCTGGCACATGAGCTTTGCTGCGCTCTGCAAAGCTTTCTGCTCTTCCTGCATCTCCATCTGCCTTGAAGCCCACATGAAGGCAGGAACACTAGGACTCCAAGCTGCTTGGCTCTGATCTTCTTGCTTGCTGAGTGTCATGGAGGTATGCTGGCCGTGCCGAATTGTGCACCAATTCTGCAGGCTCTTGCCGAGCTTGTCCGCATCATCCACAAGAGCGGCTGTGTCCTGGCGAGCATCTCGTCGTCTGGCCAACCCGCAATGCTGCACACGACATTGTCGAAATGCCTGACGCTCCATGCGAATGGTTGCCATCTGCTTCTGAAAGGCAGCATCGCGTTCGCCCTTTTGCTGTAAGCTCCTGCTGACCAAGAAGATAAGACGTCCCCGAGAAGAGACAGGACTCAAAGCCAGGTTTGTATCCTCTGCAGAGACTTGAGCTCGTCTGTCTTCGCCTTCCTCGAGGTCAAGAAGAGAGACAGAGATTGAGATGAGACTTCAGACTTCTGCTATCTTGTGTTCCTCTGCACGGTCTGATATACTGCAGCCCAGGATACTGCATTGCGGCGAAAACCGCCGCTCGCTTCGCCTCTTGAGTCTTCAGCTCCTTCATGTCTTTCTTCACGCCACCCTGCCGCTTGCAGCGCTCTGGCAAACGGACAGGCTAAACCGAGTTCAAGGGTCGGGGTCAGTCCAGCATGTTCTTCAGCATCTCCTGAGAACATATCACATGCTGGCAAGAGCCCTTGGCACGTTTCATGATGCAGAGCCAGCCATGAAGTGCAGTGGTGAGGAGCCAAGACTTGAATCTTCTGGCCGGCAGTTGCATCTGGAGCTTGAAGCATCTCTATGAGTTCCGCGGCGCCTCAATGCCAAGTACGAAAGCACTCTCGCACTGTCTAAGCACAAGTGTGCTTGGCAGTCACACGCGAAACCATTCAAAACGACAGCCACACCAGTGCTGCAAGGATGCTGCTCGCCGACAGCGTAAGTCTCTGGAACGCTGCGTCACCCGTCTGCACAAACTTTCCGCCCTCACCTCACCGAGGGCCAGACAGGAAGTCGTGCAACGTCCCATGCGCAGGAAGACGCAACAAAAGACCACAAGATCCCCGAGCCGAGCGCCTGCAGACCTGAACAGCTCTGACATCAGAAGGCATGTACTTCGCGGCGTTTCCATTCAGCCACTGCAGGGTCTAAGCCGAGACACTCCGAAGTCTTCTGCTCACCGGTGGAGGCTCCGACCTCCTCCCGTCGTGCGCAGACAATCGTGAAAGCCAAATCCTTCCTTTGCCTGCAACCTGCGCCCTCAAGTGCCGTTGCAGGCATCAGCAAGTGGGAGAGAGAGGGGGCGAGCACGGCAAACATTGCAAGAGACGCGCTCTGGACAAAGGGATCACACTGCCGAAATCAGCCTTGGAGCCGCCCCCTTCAATCGCAAACACACACTGGAATATCTGCATCCATGAGCTTCATACGAACATCTACGAACATGCACGCAACCTTCGCGTGCATGAACCTCGGCGAGGGCCGAGGGCCGATGCCATACACGAATGTACTTCCGCTCAGACTCGCCGACACGCGGTTACTCGCTCTGCTGCACATTGCTTGAAACAAAAACGTCGGTGCTGACGACCAACGACCCCTGTCCAGAGCAGGCAAAAAGAAATCGGTAGCAGTCCTGTGCAGCGAGAAGCTCTTGCAGCCGCTCTTGGTTTGCCGTCAGGGTGGCAAGCTCCTGTGCTGTGACCAGTGGCATGTGTTCCATTGCGGCTGATACGAGAGACCGAAACTTTCCTGTCCTTCTTATAGCTTTGCGTCTCGTCAGCACGAATGGCTTCTGCCGTCTGGAGAGCAGACTTGCAAGATGCCGCATCGTTCTCATGAGCCTCGAGAAGAAAACTACAGGGAGCGGCAGGTTTCTGCTGTGCTGCACTTTGCTCGCCTTGATCTCTTCCTGGAGTGCCTGTCGCTTCCTCTCTGTCTCGACCAGCGCCAGCTGCAGGTGAGGCAGTTCGGACTGAGACTCCTGCTGCCAGACTGCTTGTCAAGGCGGCAAGTTGCTCAAAGAGCGCAGAAACATCAGCGTCGGCATGCGTCAGCCGTCCTTGAGGCTTTTTTCCAGAGAGGTGTCTCCCTTTGCACCTCGTCTGGCTCAGCTTCTCAAACTAGACTAGACTGTGGCAGGGCAGGTCATGCAGTCCAAGAGGCAATAGCTTCCGAATTCCTCGTGAAGCTTCTTCTCTCTCCTTCATTGCAAAAGTATCGTGTGAAGTCGTGCACATTCTGCTCAGCTCTCAGCTCCTGTCTCGCACGTCCACCCGCTTGGCTAAAGCCTTCAGCACCCGAATGACCTCCTTCACCGGTGCAGCGGCAACCTCAACTTGGAGACTGCCACCGGCATCGGGGATTCTGTCAGACCGGCCTGGCCATCCTCCGTAGGCTCTGCACCCACTGCAAGAGATGACACTCCTCGTCATGCTGTGACAGCATGAAGGCAGCATCTGGCAAAAATTCTCGAGGATGCCTTGCCCAGCAAGCGTCTCACCGTCCTTGCCTGCTTGCGATGAGTTGACACGCTTACAACCACGAGAAGCAGTAGCACTTGCAACGATTTGCAGCGTGCCATGGCCTTCGAGGTTGGCATCCAACTCTGTCGAACCAATTGAGCTGTCCTGCCAGGACGAATCAAGCGAAAGCGAAGGGCTGCAAACCGTCGCAACCAGTCTCCATTCGTCGGACACGGCCAGCGGCTAGTCACTATCTACATCAAGCCAGCCCTACGTTCAAATCTCAAGCATTGAGATACAGCTCATGGAATGTTCTGCGCAGCTTCTCTCTGGCCACATTCTACCGTCACCGTTGGCCAGTCCTGAACGATCAAACGTTTAGTGGCTTGAACACATGGGCCACTGGTCCGGGCTCGGATAGCGTTTTTTTGCCTTGGGTGATTGTGTATTTCTCAACATGCGGCTAGAAAGACTCTAGCCCGGACCGGCGGGTGCAAAAATCGCTGCAGTCTTGCTTCGTTCGAGATTTGTGATTAGACATGGGGGGCGAGGTGTCCAGCTTCTGATGGGGAGTCGATTGGAGGTCGGACATTTCGGATTCTTGATTCTTGTGGGAACACAGCGAATCTGATTTTCCATGTTCGGGTGTGCTGGCACTGGTGCTGCGTCTTTGATTGTGGGTTACTGTAGCCACTGGTCAAGAAATCATATCGCATTTGTCGAGGGCGTGTCCTTGAGGGCAGAGGCGACTGGCAAGCATAGCCATAGCCATAGCCATTCCTGTGGCAAGAGGGCAGAAGGCCTTTCTGCGACTCCTGCGACCTTCAGATCGCTTCTCCTGCCTTTCGAGAGAGCCTCATGACGTCACCTGCCCGATGCAGTTCGGCGGCTCAAGCCTGCAACGCAAACTCCCAACGGTCCCCACCTCACTTCATTGAGGGCAACCCCTGGAGGGTGCTCTGCCCGCTGGATTCGAGCCAGATGATCGCGATTCGGCCCAGATGTCCCCCATAACCAAACATGGCATGCCGCATGCCCACTGGCTCGAACCCCGAAATCCCTGCCTCCAGCAAACTCAGAGGTTGGCCCTGAAGCCCCTGGAAGTGTGCTACACTTTGCACCTGCTCGCAACGGCAATAGCTCGCTGAAGCCGTCTCTCAAGCCTCAAGCAGCAAGGCACTATCAATTCCGTGTTGCCCTTGCGTATCGCCATCGCCCTGCCCCGGCGCACCACGCTACAATCTACAACAATCTTTTCTACAAGCCTAACGATTAGTGCATATTATTATGCATAATANCCCTTCGTTCATTCCTAAATTCTCTATGTGCTTCTTGGTTTTGTTATGTCGTGATACATTAATCCTTTGAACATCACAGTCGCACACATCACAACGCACAGTCGCCTTGTTGTATTCCACAATGTCGTCCTTCTTTCTTTCTCTGTATTCCTTCTTCTTTGCTAAAACCTTGTCTATGTTGTTTTTCCGATAATTAGCATTCCTGTTCAGACATTTATTACAAGTCTCATTGCTATTCCNGTCCTTCTTTCTTTCTCTGTATTCCTTCTTCTTTGCTAAAACCTTGTCTATGTTGTTTTTCCGATAATTAGCATTCCTGTTCAGACATTTATTACAAGTCTCATTGCTATTCCGATACTAGGACAATTCCTTTACTTTTAAACAAGCACCGCATTTCCGTGTTCCCTCATCCTCTGAATTCTCCATACCATCTAATGACCCTTTCCCTTTAAATGTAAATCCCCCTTGCCCTGAACTGGGAAGGTCATTTCCGAGTTCATCTTAGCTTA